>JABSTQ010010335.1:72500-284229 GCA_013358835.2 Ixodes persulcatus
TCTCCCTCCAAGGAGAGGGGACCACGTTCCCGACCGAATCTTTCGGAGGGAGCGTCCTCATCCAAGGAGCGGCATGATTCTTGTGCCACTCCTCCAGCACCCAAGGGGCAGGAGCAGGTGGGCTTGGGCGACTGCCTGCCCAGTACCTCTGCTCCTCCGGCCGGTGGAGGTCGGGGCCGGGGTTTTCCACCTCGTGCCCAGAGCCTCCCTAAACCGGCTAGAAGGGCCTCCGCCCAGGAGGCAGAACCAATGGAGGAGGGTGCCGAACCATCCACTCCTGCGTCTGACCCAGACGACATGGAGTGGCAGGTCCCCAAGGGCAAGCACAAGGGTAAAAAACCAATTGTACCTCCAAAGTGACCATTGTACTCTACAAACCATTCATGTCCATTTTTACATTTTACTAAATTTACCTCCTGTGACTGGCTTAGTTTTGCTCTAGCTACCATTACACGAAGGTTGTGACTTTCTGTTGAAAAGCTAACTGCCTAACGTTATTTATGTCAGTTTTTTTACAGTGGAACTGTCGTGGACTTTTTCCCAATTATGACGACGTCACCTTTTTATTAAATGAACACCGACCTGCTGCCTTTTGTTTGCAGGAGACGCACCTTAAAGAAAGTCACTCAAATGTGCTTAGACACTTCAAAGTGTTCAGAAAAGATAGGTTAAACGCGTCTGTAGCTTCCGGTGGTGTTGCAGTGGTTGTCCAACGCATGGTCCCGTCCACTGAAGTGGCTTTGCAAACCTCCCTCGAGGCCGTGGCTGTTCGTATGCTGTTGGACCGCGTGATTACCATCTGCTCAGTGTACATCTCCCCGGGATATCAGCTGCAGTACGAGGAGCTAGATGATCTAATTAGCCAGCTTCCGGTACCTTACATTATTTTAGGTGACTTCAATGCACACAATCCTTTGTGGGGAAGCTGTAGAAGAGATTCTCGAGGGGCACTCGTTGAACGGTTTCTTCTTTCGACAGGATTGTGTCTGCTCAACACAAACGAAGCCACTTATTTTAGTTCAGCAACTTGTAGTTTTACTTCCATTGATCTTTCGTTTTGTCATCCTTCGTTGTACCCCTTGCTTTTATGGAAGGTCATCCCAAATCCATATGGAAGTGACCACTTTCCACTCATTTTAGAGTTCAACCATCCTCCTGCAGGTCTTTTAACACGTACCCCTCGTTGGAAGCTTGAAAAGGCTAACTGGTCAATTTTTACAGAAGCCTCACTGATAGCATGTTCATCCCTTGATGATCTTTCCATCGACGATGTCACCGAGCACATTACTCAGCACATCTTGCAGGCCGCTATGCTTGCCATTCCCATGACATCCTCGCATCTTCCAAAAAGGCCAAAGCCGTGGTGGAACGAAGACTGCCGCCAGGCAAAGAAAGAACAGAATCGTGCATGGGGTATTTTCAGGCGTTATCCCACGGCAAATAACCTGATTGGTTTTAAGCAAAAAAGAGCGCAAGCAAGGTATATTCGACGGCGAGCCAAGCGGCAAAGCTTCAGAGGATATGCTTCTTCAATTAATAGCAGTGCATCCTCAAAGGAAGTTTGGGACCGTGTGCATAAAATTGAAGGCTCCTACCGGGTATTTTCTGTTCCACTCCTGAACCAAAACGGAGTATGCCCTGCCAGCCTAGAAGAACAGGCGAATGTCCTTGGTGAGCATTTTGAATTTGTTTCAAGTTCTCAACATTATACTCGGTCATTCCAGAGACACAAGCTACATGCAGAGAAAAAGGCAGTTCCTTTGTCAGGTGGCTTGCAGGAGCCCTTTAATTCACTATTTACACTTTTCGAACTACAGCTGGTACTTCATTCGTCCAAACAGACGGCTCCTGGGCCAGACGGCATTCATTACAAAATGCTTCAGCACCTCCATCCATCAACTCTTGAGCTTGTTTTATATTTGTTCAACCGCATTTGGCTTGAAGGTTGCTTCCCCTCATCTTGGAAGGCGGCTATCATAATTCCCCTGCTGAAGCCAGGAAAGGATCCTACCTGTGTCTCTAGCTTTAGGCCGATAGCCCTCACAAGTTGTTTTTCAAAGACATTAGAAAGGATGATAAATAAAAGGCTTATATTCTATTTAGAAAAAAACAAGCTACTTGACCGGTACCAGTGTGGTTTTCGCTCAGCTCGATCGACAATTGACCATCTGGTTCTCTTTGAGACTGCTGTGCGAGAGGCCTTTGTAAATAGACAGCATTGCTTCTCTGTCTTTTTTGACTTGGAAAAGGCATTTGATACGACTTGGCGCTACGGCATATTGCAGGATTTGTTCAACATTGGTCTTCGGGGCAGAATGCTAGGTGCCATTCATAGTTACCTCCGGGATCGCACTTTTCGTGTGAAGCTTGGGGCAACTCTTTCTAAAGAATTCTCGCAAGAAAATGGAGTCCCACAGGGCGGTGTGCTTAGCGTCACACTTTTTATCGTAAAAATGAATTCAATTGCTCGCATTATACCCCCATTTGTTCAGTACTCGCTCTATGTTGATGATGTACAAATTTCAGTCTCATCTTGTAATCCGTCCATCTGTGAACGTCGACTTCAACTTGCGATCAACAATTTGGTCAAATGGGCGGATGTAAATGGTTTTAGGTTCTCTCCCGAGAAAACGGTTTGTGTGTGCTTCTCTCGTCGTCGTGGAATTTTACTTGAGCCTTCCTTAAATATGTATGAAGTCCCTATTGCAGTAAAGAAAGAACACAAGTTTTTAGGTCTTATATTTGACTCTAAAATGACATTCATTCCACATATTAAAAGCCTCAAAATGAAATGTGTGAAATCACTTAATATACTAAAGGTCTTGTCGCACGTGTCCTGGGGAGCTGATCGGTGTTGTTTATTGCGCATCTACCGCTCAGTCGTACGGTCCCGACTTGATTATGGCTGTGTAGTGTACGGATCCGCGCGGGCATCGGCTCTCAAGATGCTGGACCCCATTCATCATCAGGGGCTCCGACTTTCCACTGGTGCTTTTCGCACATCTCCAATACTCAGCCTATATGTAGAGGCAAATGAGCCCTCACTGGAGAAAAGGAGGTTTGAATTAGGCTTCATGTACTCTCTGCGAATTCGGTCTGTTCCTGGTCACCCGACTCTAGATTGCATAGAACAAGTACACTTTGAGCAGACTTTTATAAATAAGCCTTCCATTGTTCCACCTCTCGCCATGAGAATTCGTTCTTCTGCTGAGTCCGTAGGGCTGGATGTGCTACCCCCAGTTGTGCAATGCTTGAACTCAGTAGCTCCTTGGGACCTCATGCCCATCCACTGTGAGTTGAAACTATCAAAATACAACAAGAAAGAGACCCCTAAGGAAGTTCTGAGGCAAGAATGTTTTGAACTCCAGGACCAGTACCGAGACTTCACAAGTTTTTACACTGATGGGAGCAAAACGGATTCCTATGTAGGCTGCTCAGTGGTAGGGCCTTCTGTGAAGTGTGTCCAGAGAATTAACAATAGTGGCTGTATTCTTTCCGCGGAGCTTTATGGCTTACTCCTTGCCATAGATCACATTCTCAAAAAGAAGATCCGTAAGTCAATTGTTTACACTGACTCACTTAGTGCTTTACGAGCTCTAGACACAACGGGGGATGTTCAAAATCCACTTGTTCTAGAAATAAGGAAACTGTTATTTTCAGCATCCAAAAGGAAGAAAGAAATAACATTATGTTGGGTACCTTCCCATGTTGGAATTCCTGGGAATGAGGATGCTGACCGTGCAGCGAGCACTGCTAAGGGTCGACGAGTGGATCTGCACAGAATACCCTACAGAGATTATAGACATGCCCTGAAAAGGTCTACAAAATGCAAGTGGCAAGAGGAGTGGAACCAAGAAATGAATAATAAGTTGCATGCAGTAAAACCTTTAATTAAGAATGGGAGAGCGCACGTCATCGCGAGCGATTTTATGAGGTTGTATTATGTCGACTCCGAATCGGTCATACACGTCTTACCCATGGGCACCTTTTGCGAGGGGAGGATGCTCCAGAGTGTGAACACTGTCATGTACCACTAAGCATCCTGCACATTTTACTAGTATGCCCTACGTATGACCGTGAACGTCACAAACATTTTGCACGAATTTACCAAGAGCATACCCCATTACATTTGGTTATTTTACTCGGTGACGAACCACTAATACCACACAAGTGTGTTTTTAATTTTTTTAGAGATATTAGACTACTAGACCAGCTATAATTTAACATGTTTCCTGGAATCATGCCCATGTGGGGATCTTTTTTTTTTTTATAACCCTGGTTTCTTGCAATAGTCATTGTTGTTGGCGCATTATAGCCTTGGATGCTGCTGCGCCACTAAACCTCAATCATCATCATCACCCAGCATTGATTACATAGATTTTGTGACGTTCGATAACACCATTCCGTGGAAAGGCTCGCAGTAATAGCTGTTTGTGTAAAATTCTGTTTTCCGTGGCTGGGGTGTTTATTTTGACTGCAGTATTTCCCCGCAGGGGGCACCTGTCAAAGCAGGTGTTTAGAGAGTGGCGTCTCGACGTACCCCGAGCTCGCAGGCGGCGCTTGAACCTTAGGTGCTTGGTGCTTGGTGATTAGCGTCACCACAGACCCCAGCCACGCGGGCCACCATACCAGCACGCAGGGGGCACCTACTTTAGTAGGTGCTTGGTGAGTGGCGTCAATACGAACCCCGAGCCATGTGGGTTCGCCCACCCACATCTGGCTGTGCGTGGCTTAACACGTGTTCGGGGAAAAGGGGAACCTGGGCCGGTTTGCTCATCTTGCGGCGGCGGCTGCGGCTGCGGCCAAGAGGGATTTTCTGCCACGTGACCAGCTCCTTGGGGACAACGAAGTACCTAGCGTCCCTGCCTAATGGCGGATAAATCCGTATCGCTTCAAGCACAAAAGCCCAATTTCGCTCGCAGAAACTCACTGCAGGAACTTTCAACTGGAGTCCAATTGACCGCCCCTTTATACTGTAAGAGCGGCAGGTAAAGTTCCGGCCAGGGAGGGTAAATGTGAGCCAAAATAAAGAAAAAACCACGGAGGATAAAAGCGGTTGCAGTATGTTTATATACCTCCGCCAGCGCAGGCGGCTCGCGCCTTCTGTTGTGGCCGAGAGGTTAGAGCGTCGGTACTTCTCGTCGCGGCGTGAAAGTTCCGGGTTCAAATCACGCCACAAACTTTTTTTTTGTATTTGTCTGCACTCCCACTAAGAATGCAGATAAGGCCCTATGAGCTCTATAAAATCATTGGGCGGGTAGTTCTGACTCACCAGTTCCTTGTTCATAACCTCGGAAGAGCGCATACAAGCCTCTGGCTTTCTTTACCAATTTCCGCCACGCCTCTTCCATCTGCTGTACACTCCGCGGAAAGTTGACAATATCTTCGCATGCCCGTCTCTTCATTCGCCAGGTAACTGAGCTGCTGAATTTCTCTAGAATTTGTTGTTTCCGTTTCCCAACTGCTCTAATCAATTACATTTGTTGATCCAAAGTAGTTTTAGGTGTTTGCGTTAGACATATGGTTTGCGATGTCGACCCCTGATCCATTTTTGAATTCGGTTGCGATCGTCAGCCATTCTAACTAAAATTCAACAAGCAATGTAATAAATATTACAAAACAATTGCCACAGCAAAATGTAAAGAGTAAAAATATACCTTTTATCACATTCCATGCAAGTAAAAGTATGATCTCTTTTATTTCGGTTTTACTACTTCCTCAAACGTTTGACTTGCTGCCTTGCCTGTAGGATTTCGCTCAATCAATGCATCCAGAGCTGCTAGTCTTTTTTTTTTTGCTTATTTTCTGGAAGTTTTTTTGTTTGTTTTTTAATTGCCACAACTGCAGTTTTTATTGGTACTAAATAGGCGTTTACTGTTATTGAAAGGAGTCGTAGCAAGATCGTTGTATATTTAAGAACACACAAAAGGCTATCTGTCCTCTATCAGCCGCTACGTCTCATCAAAAGAAGTGTGGGACCGACTGCACAAGGTCGAAGGGAAATACCGCTGCTTTACAGTCCCTTTTTTTCTCTCTGTAAGTTCGCTACATGGCCAGCAAATCTGCTGGGCGCACATTTTACAGCTTTTTGAAACTCCTCTCTCTACTCTGCAGCGTTTCTGAAGTTTAAAGCATATGCAGGAAGAACGAAAGTCAGCTGTTTACAATGGTTGAGCTTGAAATAGCTCTCAAAATCCGGATGCGTGAATCCCCTGGTGCTGGTCGGATACATTACGAGATGAATCGGAGTTTACCGGAGGAGTAACTCGCAGCCCTCCTGACATATTTCAGTGAACTATGGAACGATGCACACTTCCCCTCTGATTGGAAGCCGGCTGAAGTAATTCCGCTGCTGAAGCCTGGAAAAGACCCTTAACTTCCTACAAGATACAGGCCAATTGCACTGACTAGTTGCTTAGGGAAAAAGTTTGAAAGGATGAACACAATATTTTGGGTGTAAATCAATGGGGGTGTCGATCAAGACGTTCCACCATAGACCATCTAGTTCGGCTGGAGACTGTTGTACGTGAGGCGTTTGTAGATAGGCAGCATTGCGTATGTCTTTTTTATTTAGAAAAGGCTTACGATACCACATGGAGACATGGCATCCTGCGTGACTTGTTCATGTATGAAGTACGCGGCAGATTCCTTCATTGTATAAAAAACTATCTTGGACGTTTCTTTCGTGTGCGGTTAGGCGCGACAGTATCCAATTGCTTTGTCCAGGAGAATGGTGTTCATCATGGGGGAGTACTTAGTGTCACCCTTTTCGCAAAAAAAAATTACCCCCCTCTGCCGTGTCATACCTTCCTCAGTATCGTATTCATTATAGGTAAATGACATTCAAATCTCACTAGCATCGTGTAATATCTCTAGCTGTGAAAAGCAGCTACCACTAGCCATAAATAAAATAACTAAATTGGCTAACGAGAATAGTTTTAAGTTCTCTCCAGAGAAAACTATGTGCCCCTTTTCTTTGCGGCGGGGGCACTGGTTAGAGCCCAATCTGATGTTAAATGGAAATGCCATCGAAGTTAGAACTAAGCATAAGTTCCTTTGAATGATATTTGACAGTATGCTTAGCTTTGTGTACCATCTCAAATGGGTAAAGCGGAAATGTATGCAGACATTGAACATTCTTAAAGTCCTCTCACACAAGTCTTGGGGTTCTATAGGAGCTGTCTACTTCGTTTGTACCTTTCTCTTGTACGATTGCGCTTTGATTATGGGTCTGTTGTGTTCGCGTCTGAGCGGCCGTCTGCCTTAAAAATGCTTGACCCTGTTCATCACCCTGGGTTGCGTATTGCAACTAGTGCTTTTAGAACATCTCCTGTTTTAAGCTTGTGTGCTGACTCTAATAAAATATCACTTGAAAAAAAGCGGCAGTATTTAGGTCTGGTCTATGCCTACAGGGTGCTATCAGAACCCAGCCATCCAGCCCACAGTAGTTTTATCGTACTTTCGAGCATAAACCAACTGTTGTTCGACACTTGAGCCTTCGTTTTGAGAGCCTCTGTCTCTCCCTTAACCTGCCACGTGCGGGTGTTCATTTCCTAGAAAGTGCATATTATACTGCCACGTGGAATATCAAACCTATAGCTTGCAATTGGTATTTTACAAAATTTAAAAACATAATGTGTCTCCACTCATTCTACAACAAGAATTCTTATCTCTGCGAGAAAAATAGACATCACTGCCAGTTTTACACTGACGGTGCCAAGTCCTCAATGTATGATGAAAAGAATCCTTGGAGAAGGGGAACAAGGGGGACAAAGGACAAACATAAATCTCCAAACACAACTAGGTGACTGGTGAGCGACCGAAAAAATCCGCCTGGTCCGGGTATCGAACCCGGGACCTCTCCATTACAGGTGGAGCGCTCTTCCAACTGAGCTAACCAGGGGTTAGACATCGGTAGAGCAAACGGGTTTTATCAGCTGCCACCAGTCAAACACCAACAAGGGTGAAGCTTGCAATTTAAGGTTATAATTATAATGCAATTAAATGCAAAGGTGCAAGCGAGCTGGACAAGAATGATGAAAATAATCCCTGGAGAAGGATAACAAGGGGGACAAAGGACAAACATAAATCTCCAAACACAGCTAGGTTTGGAGATTTATGTTTGTCCTTTGTCCCCCTTGTTCCCCTTCTCCAGGGATTATCTTCATCATTATTGTCCAGCTCGCTTGCACCTTTGCATTTAATTGCATTATAATTATAACCTTAAATTGCAAGCTTCACCCTTGTTGGTGTTAGACTGGTGGCAGCTGATAAAACCCGTTTGCTCTACCGACGTCTAACCCCTGGTTAGCTCAGTTGGTAGAGCGCTCCACCTGTAATGGAGAGGACCCGGGTTCGATACCCGGACCAGGCGGATTTTTTCGGTCGCTCACCAGTCACCTAGCTGTGTTTGGAGATTTATGTTTGTCCTTTGTTCCCCTTGTTCCCCTTCTCCAGGGATTATTTTCTTCATTCTTGTCCAACTCGCTTGCACCTTTGCATTTAATTGCATTATAATTATATCCTCAATGTATGTCGGTTCCGCTGTTTATTCAAATTCTTTTACCCTTGTTACTCGACTTAACAATGTCGCCAGCATTGTCACTGCCGAACTACACGGTGTTCTGGCAGCACTTGATTATATAATCAGGAGCAAAGTGACAAAAGCCTTTATATTTCTAGACTCTCAAAGTGTTCTTACCGCAGTATGTGCGGTTACACCAACTACAAATAAGTTGACTCAACTCGTACGGGCCAGAGGTCAACAGGGACTCCCTGGTGGGAAAAACATTGTGTTTCTGAATCCCGAGCCATGTGGGCATTGTAGGCAACGAGGCTGCAGATAGCCTAGCAGCCTCTTCACAGAACCTTTTACCATCGAATGTCCGCATACCTTACCAAGACCTTAAAACATCCGTAAAATTTTCACTCTCGCAACTATGGCATTCTGAATGGAAGTTAGCCGATAACGATAAGCTTTATGCCATAAAGCCAGAAGTTGGTGCATGGGAAACTTCATATAATAAAAATCCTTTCGACAAAGTCCCCCTGTGCCGGTTGAGAATTGGCCACTCGTTCCTAACCCATCAATACCTGATTATAGGTGAGAAACCGCCAATATGCGAGCACTGTGGAGAAGCTTTATCTATTCTGCATGTTCTCTTTCTTCGCCGTGGCCTTCTACGACCATACAAGACCTATTTCTTCGAGTTTTTTTTTAAGTACAACATCCCCTTTCACCCTGCCTTATATCTAGGGGAGCAGCCTCTCATCTAATTTGAACGCCTTTTAGAATTTCTCAAAACTACAGGTATTTTCAATAAACTATAGCCAAGTTCTAGTCTAGTCAGTGTAGTTTTACCAATGTTTTTAGCTTACCTAGTTGGGCGCGGTATGGCCGTCGAAGCTCTTGCGCCATACAACCCGCAAACAGGAACCACAGTATATCGGGTAAAAGCAATGGAATGGGCCTGCTTTGCATATTTTGGTTGCAGCAATAAAAGCCCCGGTGGCCGAGGATGAAATATGTAAACATCGACCGGCTCTGAAAGATTGTTTATTTCTAATTTTTCATTTGAGTAGCAACAGAATCCCAACCATTTGCATGGTATCACTGAACTCTCTAATAGGCAACAGTTTATTCAGGGAGCCGGAATAATATATTAACAACAATGTGTCCAAGTGGAATATGTAAACAATCATTGTTTAGTGTGAATTTGGACATATTGACAAGTACTTAGTTGTTAATCATAATTACATTGCGAGTACCGTCTTTTTCCCCCCGCTCACGTAATGGAGAGGTTCTGCCACGAGGACGTCACCAACGTACGGCTGTACCAGGCCAGAAAATGCAATAACAAATCGTCAAAAAAAAACTAGTAACCTTTCACATTTTTAAAGCACAAATTGTGATATGTTTATTTTAAAATGCGCATTTTTAGCCTACAAATTTGAAGTCCATTTTATGAGCTTCTCTACATTCTTGTGTCCATTTTTAAAAGTTGGATAGTTCTGTGGGTGATATAACTTTTTGTGCTGAGCTTAGGCTAGAAACATTTTTTAAGTGGACTGCGCTATATCTATTTAAAAATGTGCGATATCTTTTTTTTTAGTTTAGGTACACACATTCGAGGTTCATTCATGAGCTTGTTTATATTTTTATGTTCATTTTTAAAAGTTGCATAGTCTTTTGGGTGACATAAATGCTTTTGGTTTTTTTTTTACAACTATGTTGAGCTTAAGGCTAGGAACGTGTTTCTGTTGAAGTATTTTCTTCCCAACTGTCTAAGGACACTGAGCATTTAATTTCGTTCATCATTTAAAGCCTACTTTTAGCCATAAATATGTTTTGCAGGTCATTTTGCACCCTGAAGAAGGCCACATTTTGTATCCTGAAGAAGCCCACGAAGCAGAGAGTGAGCGCGACTCAGACCATCCAGATCTCGATCACAGGATCGGCGGTTTTTAGGTGGAAAGAAAGCGAATTTCGAGCTGCGAATTGTGTCCTGGATCGGGTAGTCTCTCATGTACAAATAAAAACCTTGGCTTGCATAAATACCCTGACAGAGTCCCTTTAAATGTCACAATGTAGCTAACCTACTTTTATGTTTAATCTTATCAAATGTGTTTTTTTATATCAATTTCCTTTCGCACTATTTTTACGCCCTTTATAAAAATAAATGCATAATCTGGAATCTTACATTTTGTATACATTTTCTTTTTCAGATATGTGTTCTTGAATAAAGTTTATTTTTTGTTGTCATTCTTCCTTGAATTTCGTAGAACTGCATGTTTGAATGGGCGCATATACGTCTTCCTGCGTCAAGGATAGTTTAAAGGTAATTTTCTTGCAAACTGAAATCTATTAGAAATTAAAGTTTAAGCAAAAATTAAATTTTGAAGCTTATGCATAACACTTTGCCAGCAGTGGAACAAAACCCTACGATTACTGCAATTATGGAAGGTTTGTTAGTGCCGGCAGATGGTTTTACAATCTTCCTATTTTAATTTTTACCTAATATGGTTCTGATACCAATAAAGTTGCACCGAATGCAACATTTAGTCCAACTATATCGGTATAGAAACCAAATTAGGTAAAAAACTAAAATAGGAAGTGTGTAAAACCAACTGCCGGCACTTACAAATGTTCCATGATTGCCATAATCGTAGAGTTGTGTTCCACTGCTGGAGATTTGTTTCGCATAAGCTTCAAACTTAATTTTGGCTTAAACCTTATTTTTAATATATTTCTGTTTGTAATAAGTTTGCTGGTGCTTTCAATTTACTTGAAGAAAGGTAAGAGTACAGTCGAAGTGCCAGCCCTATGCTTTGGAGTTTGTGAGAAGTATGCCAAAAATGCGTCAACAATACAACAAAAGTACATTCAAAATGCTAGCCGTACATTTTGGAGTTCGTGAAAAATATAACAATATTGCGTCAAGAATACGATAAAAGTTTATTCGCAGTATACTCAAGTGCGGCCAATGAAATTTCAACAAAATTTGTGTAAAATATTCATATTACGTTTTTCATAATTATACTTGAAATATGCAGTTTTTCGCTAAGGGTTCGGTTGCTCTTATGCACTTTTAGCCATGGCTATGTCCAAAATCTACCCTAATGAATCAAATGACAACGCAAATGGAGCAACGCTGTGGAGCAAAGAATGTTTTTTTTTAATTTTCGAAGGCAGAACTACAAGACGGCGAGAATTAAATTTTTTGAAGCGCGGCCCATACAGTCGTGTGCATTCTGTTGATCAATAACAATTAGGAGAGCCGCACTCAAACGGCAAATGAAAAAGGCTCGAGGTACACCTAAGCGCTTTCCTTGGCGACACACACAGAAAGAACTGTGTGTCTGTCCCTCGTATATTTTATGTGTTTTTATTCTTTCCGTGTGAACTGTACTCCACCCAACGCGCTCTGCTATGTGTACTTAGCGTCAAGTAGCTCAATTCTAGTAAACTTATGCTGTGCTGATTATGCGTACTATCCCTGTAATAATTTTCTATGAAATTGGGCGATCTCGAGTATACTTCCTGAAGATAAAAGCATTCCATTAGTATGCTTGCAGCTCTATTTCGGAATAGTTTTAGGACACTCTTTGCGTACTGCTAGGAAAAAGTGAGCATTCATTTGGTGAGCTTCCATTTTGATTCTAGTGATCAGTAAGCTTGTGAGCTTATTCTGCTAAGAGGGCACTTGAAGCCCCGATAACGAGAATTCAATGTAAAGACAAAGAACTTATATTAAGTGGTACATTGCAATGGGAATGTGAAAGAAATTGCTTGCAGTGGACCCAAACCTAGCCTCCATCACAGGGAATTGAGGTTTATGTCAATGCTGGCAATTTGTTTTACAGAAGTTTCACATTTCAGTATTCCACCTAATAAAGTTTCTTTTACAGTACATTTCCATGTGCACTGTCAGAAACCTGGGGTGAAACGATAATGCCCCTTTGCACTATGATAGTAAAGAAAAACATGAATGCATGCACTCAAAGATTTAACAAAGGAGAAGCTTTATTTCTAAATAAGTTGACATACAACTTGTATACATGAATAAAATCATTTTTTTTAGGTTGCCTTGAACCTAACTATACAGGGTTAAACAAACATTGGCACTTGCATGTGTACTATATATCTCAAACAAGTTGCTTCTACTGTTAAGAAAAAAAAAGGTCACAGATTCTACTGTGACCTTTTTACGGAAAAAAGGTCACAAGAAAAACTCATCGCCAACTTTACATGCAGAAAAGGCAAAAAAGTTAGAATTTGCTTTTCATTGAGGCATTATCAGTTAGTACATTGCTGCATACGTATTGATGATGCCTTCATCACAGGTTGCAAGCACTATATGCCGTGCTTCCTATTATGTAAATCTCGTAATGCTGCTCTTTGGTAAAGCAACTGCCAAATTATGGAGTACTAACAGAAAAGTAGGCCTCGATTTTTTATACAAAGAATACTTTTCAGTGTGATTTCGCAAACAAAGCTGTTAAAGAAAAACACTTACCACATCGGCTTTTGTAATTCGAAATGGCATGGTGTACAACACTGCAAACCTTGTAGTAGTTGTCATTTGGTTAAAAAAATAACTTGTCTTTACTCTGCAATGTTTACCCGTGCAACTTCAAACAGGTAAAAAAAAAAGCTGGAATGTCAGCTCCGTCCTTTCTTCCATAAAAAAGGTTCTTTAAAAGACCAAACGACTTGGAAAATTTAAGCAAAAACCTTTCAGTGTGGTTTGGTTAGAAACGAAGTTTCTTGTAATAAAACGCTCTTCCATGATGTACTGATTGTTTTCGTAAGTTTAAATGCCAATTTTTCTTGTATAGTCAGATGCAATTTAAGACCAGGGCGTGGGAAACGAAGGCTGGCAAGGAGGCAACAGGCTGGATGCTGCAGAACGGAAAGAGAAACCTCTCCTCTTCCCTACGTTACATCGGCTTCCTCTTCACCAGCCTTCGTTTCCCTCGCCCTGCTCTTAAGTTGTATCCGACTATAGTGTTAACTGCCAATTTTGGCAGTAGTAGCACAAAAGTCAACAATTTCAAACGACTGAAAGGGACATTTCAGTGCCATTTAAATAATGAAAAAGCTTCACTTCGCTCGGCTTCGTTTCTTCTGCAAGGCTGCGTTGTTACACTTTCGCCAAAAAAAGACCGCACGGTTATAACATTTCCCCCTTGAACTGGGCCATGATGCGAGCTGAAAAGAAAGAATATTTTTAAAGCTGCTCTGAAAATGTAATTCAAATAAACCTGGGAACTTCTACTGTACACATCCTCGTGTCACTGTTCCACTGATGTTTTCAAAAATGACATCCCAAAAGTGACCACGCGGGCCTCCACATTGAGGAGGACAAACAGTATCCCCTTTCAGGCCAATCAGGTAACAAACCTACAATGAGCACAAAACAACAGGCAGTGATTCTTCCAACATCTATTTATTCTTTATGAAGTTGCTGCATAGGACAACGTGCAAAAGGTAGATTCTAGACCAGGGATTCTCGAACAATCTATATCTTGAACAATCATTTCTCTGGGGAATATTAAGGCCGGCTTGCTGGAACAAGCGTCTCAGCTGAGTCTGGATGAACGAGTGCACAACCGAGGCTAGCGCAAGTGCGAAGTGGAAGACTCGGTTTAGACCCGGGCACCTGTGAGCTTCAGGCTTGACAGGCTTTCTTTCACTCTCTCTCGGGTGAGAAACTGTTTCAAGTAAGCCATGAAGAACCTTGCTCTTAGCACTGCGGCAATAAAACAGTGCAGAGACACCTTATAAGAAATAAGAATTCAAGGAGCACTAAATAAACTCTTGAGGACATTTTTTTTTTCAGAATATAGTGGTGCAGTTAAAATAGTTCAATGTTTCAGATGACAAAATTGCTTACTATGCATGTGAGAAATAGGAATGTGCGAACATGTTTTTTTCCTTGCCATCTTCCACAGAAGTAGCATATCTGCTCCCCAGTCGCACTAATGTGACAACAGTCGATAACAGACGATCAGTCATGTCCCCCAAGGGGTCACATATAAAAAAAAACCATAGATAAGGAAAAAAGTAAGAGGAGGTCTGGACCCTTCGGGCCACACACCTGGCTACGTGTCTGGTGTTTGGACGAGCCGAAAAAAATCATTTCACACTTGAAGAAAGTTTATCGAGTCACATGGTGCCCCCCAGCCCCTGTTTGATAACGTCTGAAAGGCTCCTCTCCCATCCTGCACCGAGCACTAGCTGAGCTGACAATCGCGTTTGACCGATGCTTTTAACCTCATTGAAGCGTGTGATAAACGCGCAATCCTCCGCGGCCACCACAACATGGCGCTGATAGTATGGAGCAGTCGATGGACCGGCATTCACCTTCAAATCGAAGGCGGGTGTACACCAGTCATTGCAGAATTTTTACTCGGTATATTCCAAAGCTTTCAAATTCTGCTACATTCACTGGCTCCACACTCAGATTCTGTTACTCTTAAGTACACAAGTCGTCAAAAGGCATCTACTGGGAAGACTTAAAAAATCTGAAACATCCAAACGTATTCAACTCTAACATATCAGTTCAGATACGCCTCCCTGGTGCGCTGGGGGTGCTGAGTCAACCGGCCGCTGCAGGGCTCTCACGAGACGAGGAAGCTGTATCTTAAGAAAACAATTGACAGAAATGCTGAGCAGCAGGCATGTTGGAATATGACTGCTGACTACCAATATCCCACTAAAGTGTCTTTCACTGCAAAATTCACTAGCCAGACGAGGAAGCAAATCTGTATTCCGGCACCCAGCACAGCTCCCTCCTCAGCACCGCCGCAGGGTACAGAACATGACGTGTCATGTTGCAAGACATCCCCACCAGAAAAAAAAAAATATATGTCAAGCAGACTGATCTGCAGGAAAACTGGAGTTTGCTACGCACCATCAGCTGCACACGTGCTGTTTCTGGGCTGGTTAATAGTTACCATTATGTGAGACATCCGGTACCATTATGTGAGGCATCCGACAATATTATTTGACTGGGACAAAGAACACAGGACGATATAATTCAGGCAACGAAAAGATGGGTAGTTTGTAGAATTACGTGAAGGTGAGCGACAGTGGAGTCCTGCTGAACACAAAGAAACAAGCTGGGTCGGAAAGCTGGGCCATGGCACACTCTTCGTCATACCATCTGTCACTGCTGCATTAGCCTCTCGCGTCGTGGCACAACCACCAGTATATTTCGGGAGGCACTCACTTGATCGAATGACGTTTGAGCGAACGCCCAAACTTCACCAAATGACACTTCAGCGAATAGTCGGACGCCGCGAAGCGGCGTTTTCGAGTGGGCCAAATGGGTTCACATTTTTGTAATGAGCCGACACAGACTGTCACCGCGAAGCGGCGTAAGCGCAGCGCGGCGGATGTGTTAACGCGCGCCCCCGTTATTCGCTAGAACGTCAATTCGCTCAAGTGTTGCTGTTCGCCAAAATTTCATTCGCTTATGTGATATGGACCCGTATATTTCGGTCATTACGCTGTCATTTCAGCTTTTATTATCCACGACTGGAGACGACTCCTATTATGCCCAAGGGCCAAGGCTAAAAAGAAGCAACCTATTAACCTTTGTGTAAATGTGATAAAAAAAGGTTCAAAATACAAAAACAGGCCTTCAGCTTAAAACCTACGGAATAAAAATCATCATACAAAAACTCAAGCTTCCAAGAACAGACAGACACAAAACCTGGTCTTTGAGAAAAATTATAAATCAAGTAACTTCTTACTCTAAGGGACAAAAAATAGCAGTCTTATTCAACACAATTCCATGCTTTATTATTGTTATTGATTATTACAGCTTAAACTTGCGGTCATTTTCTTTGCTCGGAGCTCTTTCAATAGAGAACTATAATAAAGGCACACAATAATTCCATAATATTCCATAATCCTTTTTACACTTATAGATGCAGATTCTTATTTTTATGAAGCGTTTATGACAAAACCCTGCATTCACGACCGGTTGAACTTAGCATAAACGTAGCAGAAAAATAAGGATCTGTCTTTAGATGTGTCAAAACACATAACCTAATTTAGAATTTTGTGCCCTTATGGAACACTACTGAAATTGTTCTGACTAAAGAGAATGAACACAAGTGTATACTGAAATAATGAATAACAATGATGAAACCTAGAAACCTGTTGAATGCCTTCACAGTGTTGTGCCATCGAGTGGACGCTTTTTCTTGGCCTATAATTAGTTTAGAAACAAGCGTGATGCCTGCCTGTCTTTGAAAGCGATATTGTGCATGATAAGTTTTACTTCCTAGGTTGAAAGCCCAAGGGCCTTCCCTGTTGTTTTTTTAATCGCATCTACCCAGACGTTAGTACTTTGCTCCTCTGCGTTCACTGTCCTTGGGTATGTTAGGGACTGTGAACAGTATAACGCTGTACGGTACAGGAAAAGCTTCCCTTTGTAGAGTGGTAGTAAGCAGAACAAAAATCGTAAATTGTGTCTTCGTGTCTTACCCTGTTTCCTTGTTTGGGTCTCCCAATATTTTTTTGCTCATTAGAACTCCGCTGTGTTTGACACTTCTCTGCGTTTTTTTTTTCATCCTTCAAATAACCCGTTTTGAATAATTTAAATCTTGTTTAGCCTGTACTTGCTAACTTGCACCAGGCAGGCATTCAGGGCGGGGGGCCATGGGCGCCCCCCCCCCCTCCCGCCCTCCTCCCCCCCCCCCCCCCCCCGAAGTCTTTCGTTTTTCTGGGACCTCCTCTCCCCATCCCCCTCGTATAGCATCTTGTCATGGGCGCTGCCGAATCAAAATCTTGGCTACGGGTCTAGCTTCCACCTGTTTTTTTGCTGTACACTACTGTAGGATTCACCTGTAAGCACAACGTTAACGCAGAGGAAACAATGGCGGCATACGTTTGTTGCTGATGATTGGACCAGTTGGTAGACAATTATTAAAAATAAATTGTGAAGAATATGGGAACAGAGGATACGAACAAAACACAGCGCACTATTCATCTTATCCTTCTTTTCTGTGCGATTCCAATTCTATATTTTTAATATTAATAAATGTTTAACGATTTTGTTTTGTTTTTTATCATTTGTATAGGGGTTCACTGTAACGACCCACCTGCCATTGCATTCACTTTGGGGCAGCTTCCCCCTTCCTTATGGTGCCATCATTGAGTAAGTGCAAGGTGGGCGTCACTCTTACTCTTGTGGTGCAGTTCCTATGGTTCCCATAGGTTGCAAGTTGCCAGCTAAACTGAGTTAGTTCTGCCAGCCTTGCGGGAAATGTTAATTCCACTCTTTTTGATGTAGAGACGAACGTTTTGCGTGTACCTGAAAAAAAGCTCTAACAGAGGGGAAATGCAATAATTGGTCCCTTTTGAATGCATATTTTTTACTTAGAACATACATAAAACTTACATGCTATTGCAGATATAACTTCGAACTTCTAGAGAAAAGATTCAACAGGTCGGACATAAATGGTTGCTATGAACCATCCTATGCAATACAGATTACCTGGTATTATAAAGCATCCGAGCAGGGTAGTTTTGTACTACATCAATTACAAATGTTTAACCAATTAAAAGTTGGCATTTATTTATCACAATTTGCTATTATTCCTTGACAGAAAGAATAACTGGGCAAGTTGGTACGTTGGTTGTCTTTTAACTCCATCGAATATTCAGGTTCTTTTCGCATTTTTTCAAGCTTTTGCTTTTTCTAACTGCTCTGCTGCTTGTAGCGGCATTCGCCGCAACTAAAAAAAACATGACATCCATACTCACTTTATTGACATCACACAATCGTAAACTTGGAAAGCATGCCGCTTCGGCATAGGCAAAGAGACCGCACGTCTCTACGGCACAGGCATCAGCAGAGGCCAAAATTCATGCTGCTCGCTCTTGTAACGTTATTCTCGCTCCCGCTTTATGAATCAAATTGGCGGCTAGAGGCCGTTGGGACCACACCACAGAGCTAGCATGACCTGCGACTGCTTGAACTGCAGTCAGACTGCACTTGAACGCTCCGAAAAAGCCTCGTCGGACGAACGGCGTAGAACGGCTCCCAGAACAGTGTTTCGGTTCCGACGCACGTGAGTCTTTCTCACTCTGCGGTGCCAGCTATACGTTTTGAAGAAGGTACGCTCGTTTCAAATATTGAAATAACACCGGCCAGAAGCATCGTTAGAATCCAGCACGGCTTAGCAAGCACATGGTACACGACAAATTTTGAAACAGCGGCGCACGCAGAAACAAAAACATTGCTCACCGGTGCTCGCAGAGTAGTCGATCATGGATTGTCCGCAGCTTGTGTTGGTAAGACGCAGCGTCTCCCAGCTCTCAGTCATCGCTTGCTCTTCTTGAACACGGTATTGTGAGAAAGATATCTAAAATATCTACTAAAACGGCTAAAACGTAAAAAAAAGAAGCAATTCTCGAAGCCTGCGGACCCCAACGGCCAGTGGCAAAGGCAGCCAAACGGGCGCTGATTACAATAGCGATGGTCTTCCGCAGTCTCCAAAAGGAGCTTTTTTGTTTACTTTGAGAACGAAACTAAGCGAATTAATAATAAATTAATAATAATAATGCCACTATAATGTTGTAAAAAATTAGGAAAAATTTAGTCGATCTTAGGTTTTATCTAAACTTAAGGTTTTCTTTTTTGGAGTAAAAACGAAACTATCTTAAGCGGCGTTTCGTCCGCCATATTCGCTTCCGTGCATGTGTGCGTTCATGCGCCCGTGTTCGTGTTCGCGTGGGGATGCGTCCGCGTGCTTGTTTGTACGTGCCTCTGTGCTTATGCGTGCGTGTGCGTCTGCGTGCGTGCGTGCGTTTGCGCGTGTGCATGCGGGCATACGCGCGTGCGTGTATGTGTGTGTCTGCTCGCGCGCAAGCATAATTATTTTTGCGTTTTATTTAACTACGCCAGAAAGAAGACCAATTCAATGTCCCTGGACACTGTAATAAACACTAAATGATTTTATTATTATTATTATTATTATTATTATAATTATTATTATTATTCCTGCAGTCCATTAAAACGTAAATGTCTTGATTTTCCATTTGTGCTCCACACGTCAAAGTGTGCTAGCTGCAGCTGCTCACCTATTGAATATGTTTACACAGAGAAATACTTGGGGTTATATTTTGATAGTGACATGTCCTGGAACTCGCATCTTAGCTATGTTGCTAAAAGGCTCCGAAGTGTATCATGCATGTTATATTCCACAAAATCATTTCTTCCTTTTTGTGTTCGAAAGATGTTGGTGAACTCTTCAGCGTACGGTGTTTTACGTTGCGGTATCGCAGTCTATGCAAACTGTTCGATAATTTGGCAGATAAAAATTGATAGTATATTGAGGGAAATTCTAAGAGGCGTAGCTGACGCTCCTCTTGATACCCCAAGTGACGAACTGTTTTTATCTTTGCGCCTGCCGCGTTTTGCAGCTCTTTTTAAAAGAAGTGCCTTTATGAAGCATTATTGGATTAACACTTTTAAGACCCCCCGTGTTTCCGAGCGCATTCTAAGGGAGGGTGAACGCTTTATCATTTCTCGTGTTTATACGAAGTACGTGAAACGATTACGCTCGTTTTATGTGCCTGAACTTTTTAATGGCAATTCTTTTTAGAGTTTAACTCAAAAAGTAAATTAAAGAGACAGCTAAAAACAATATGCTAAATTTTTATATATTTATTTTTGTCCCTAAAATAGCTCCTTCAAGTGACTGTCAAATATTATTTTCTTTTTGTCGTGTTTTTTGCTCTTTTGATTGACCTTGTCTTTGTAGCTCTAAGACATTCTAGGTGATGTACGTTTTTTTTATTTGAATTATTCAGTATTGTAGTGTTATAGTTGTTCTTTCAGTATTATAGTGATCTTGTTTCTTTGTAAGAGATCCTTCTTAATGTTCGGTTTTTTTTCGCTTGTATTCTTATTCTTTCAGATTTTTTCCCCTTTTTGTATTTTAACTAAGTCATGGTTTTTTGTTTGGTTTTCATGTGAATAGTTTTGGTACTTTCTACGCCGCTGCCAGGTCCAGTCCCACAAGCCGCTATTGGCTTTTGACGGACCCGCTTTTGCATGTATTGTATTTATATTAGTGTAATAAAACTATTATTATTATTATTATTAATATTATTATCCTGTTTCAGGATAATAATAAAAGACGTTTGAACGGTTTTAGCGCACACGTATGAAGAAGAGAGAAGAGACAGAAAAGAGCGCTTCTCTCTTCTTCATACGTGTGCGCCAAAACCGTTCAAATGTCTAACTACCAACTAGCCCAGTTATCAACCCTTTTATAAAAGACGTCATTACCTGTTTCAGGTAATGACGTCTGTTTTAGATAAATTTAATATATTGTCACCTACTCAGTTTGGATTCGTGCATGGGAAGGGCACACAGCCCCTTCTGGAAGATTTTTCTGATTATCTTTACTCTGGTTTTGATAAGAAACTTGTCACGTCAACACTATTCTTGGACGTATCTAAAGCGTTCGACACCGTTAGTCACTCGTTACTTTTACGTAAACTTCGCAGCATAGGCTTCCGTGGCACTTTTTTTTCTTTTTTTGAGAGCTATCTTGACAATCGCTCCCATCTGGTATCTGCTGGAGGTTTTCAAAGCTCACGAACCAAACTAAAAGCAGGTGTACCACAAGGTTCAATTTTGTCACCCCTTTTGTTTAACATCTTTGTCAATGACATCGCCAACTATGTACCAGGATGCAAGATCTATCAGTATGCAGACGACACTGTGATCATGTCGCAACATATTAATTACAAAGACTCGATTCGCCAGTTACAGCACCATGCAACTGCAGTCATGGACTGGTTTGAGAAAAATCTAAACGCTATCAATGTAAAGAAAACAAAACTAATGTGTTTCTACAATCCACTGAAAAGAGTCAATCTCAGCATTCCTTTTATTTTACACTTATCTGCTTGTAATCAGTGCGCCTGTGTCCCCTTAGAGTACGCTAGTAGTGTTAAGTACCTTGGTATATTTTCGATAGTGGCCTAAAATGGCATGCCCATTTAGCATATATTTGCAAAAAATTAAGAAGCGCCAGCTGCATCTTTTATCGATCCAAATGTCTCATGCCTCTTTCTGTTCGTAAGGTTATTGCTCATACTCTTGGGTACAGTATCCTTCGATATGGCATAACAGTTTTTGGTAATTGTTCCGCTTTCTGGAGAGCTAGAATTGACAGCATCCTTAAAGCAATCCTAAGGAGTGTCTCCTATAACATGCAAGTACCTGAGGACACCACCCTTTTCGACATTCTTCAACTGCCTGACTTTCACACCCTCTATGTTCATACAGTTATTTTGCGACATTTCTGGAGCTCTGAATTCAAAACTTTAAGCTCACCATCTCGTGCCCTCCGACACGTGCAGCCTTTCCAAATACCTCTTGCGCAAACCCGATACGGTGAAAGTACGCGAGCATATTACGTTCCAAAGCTTTTCTCACAGCTGCCACCCGAGCTTCTAGGCCTTACCTCGCTCCGTAAACTTAAGAAATCACTTAGAAGTATGAGTTTTTGATGATCTCTGCTTTACTTTGTTTAGTGTTTCCAAGTGGGGGTTGCACTTGTGTAGCCTGGACATCCTGGACAATCGCTCGTTGGACGCCGTGTACTGCAATTTCGTTTTTCGCCTGATAATTTTTTTCTTTTTCATTTCCTCACCAGGTGCGACGCTTTGGTCTTTGTGATTATCGTTATTTTTATATTAAGTTCTTTTAAACCTTATCTATGTACTTGCATCAGTACTGGAGTTGTGGTTCTGTGTGTTGCATGCACCCAATTGCTGACTATGACCTTGGGACATTCTAAGGACGTGTGTATGTCAATTTGTCTTATTTCCTTTTGTATACCGGGTAGCAATGTTTAGAGTGTTAATTTTAGGGTAGCATCCCACAAGCCTTGTTATGGCTTTGATGCGCCCGTCATGCAAACTTTGCTGTGCTCCATACAATAAATGTATTATTATTATTATTATTATTATTATTATTAGTGTCATTATTATTATTGTCATTATTATTATTATTATTATTATAAATTGAAATATACCAACGCGAAATCCAGTGGTTCTTTCTTAACTCTGCAGTAAACACTAGTTCACTGATTGATTGAGCTTTATTTTTGCCGGTCGTGATTTGAGACAGATGCCAATCGGACACTTCCGCAAATAGGGCGAAGATCCGTCGCTCTCCTTAATATCGCGCTTCAAACGTACCTCGAGAAGTCCGACGCCTTCATTGTCTCGATTTCTGTAGTTTGATTACCAATATGGTCAGTTCAATCACAGTATGTACTGTTTAAAAGTCTGCTACAACCAGTTCAAATAATATATATATTTTTATAATGTTATGACCACGATTTGCGCACGTATAGCAGCCGACATAAAACTTATGCAATTTTCAATTGAAAACATTTGCACTTCTCTCTCTTCGCATTGCTCTCTCTTCGCATTGCCTTACCTCGGCGTTGACGTCATCTTTATCTTCCGTTTTTTAGGTTTAATTATTTCTGTGCCTTCCAGTGTATTTTGTAAGTATATGCATTTCATAGCATTAACGTGCTCTACTTTGTCCCTGTCCCTGCCATGTTCGCATTTCTTTCTGGGGAGTGTATTGTTTTTAGAATTTAATGTTTCTGTGCATATTTCGTCGTTCTCGACGTAGGCGTCAACGAACATAACGCCGCTGCTTACGCCGCTACCGAAATGAGTTCTACTCTTGTTACGACAGTTCATCGCACTATAAATGCATCTACTGGAATCGAATAAAGTCTCGGAGGGCTGCTTCGACTGCCAGGGCACATGTCATCAGTGTAGACGAAGCAACGACAGAGCAATCGCGACACGAGAGCCAACAGCGCCTCAATCTGGCCGCCCGCGCTCGCTCTGCGAAAATGTAAGCGAAGGACTCTCGAGCACCATTAGATTACTGAAGATGCAAGACGCTACTTTGTCATCGCGAATCCTCTGCTCTTCAAACGGTTGCGAAGCCGCCGTTGCGCCCGGCGTACTCTACACAGAATCTTTCAAAAGCCGGTCGCGCAGCAACGCAAGCTTCCGTCTGCGAGCATCGGCGATTCATCATGCGTTGAAAGTTGGACGAAGTGCTGTCTGTGGTGTCTTTTATGTGTAAACCTGTCATAAAAAATTGAAGTATAAAACGCGAACCTAGCAGTGTACACATAATTTTATAATTATTGGTAAAAAAATATATATATACATTTTTTTATTTGCGGACACCGTGTGCAAAACTAGTTGCGCTTAGTTCTTCAATTAAAATTATAACGTGGGTAAAACTTATGGTATCCTCAAACATGCATCGTTTTGGGTCACTTTTCGGCTGGACAGCGCCTTTGGAAGTTCAAAAGCTGTCCTCCAAAGAGCATTCCTTTTCACTCGGTAGATACAGCAGCGTCGACGCTAGGCGTGTTTTAAGGCATCGTGTCTCTGGTTAGGGTCATGTGACTATAGACTCGAAGCTGGCGATATGGCAGAATACGACACCTGCCCGAGGCCACACATAGCATTCACTGCACTATCAACGTTGGGTACCAGTGACAAATCATCTCGTTGTGTGTGTTCATTGCTGGGATGCCCCTGAAGATAAGCCTTTTTTGTGTGCTGGGCACTCCCGTTTTAGACTTAAAGGAGTTGCTGCCTCTCTAACTTCTCTCTTTTTCTCTCTGTCCCTAAGCTATAAGCGTGGTAGAAGTTGCCCACTCGCCGGACCAATTAGCCCTAGGCTTTTTTCCGCTTGACTCTGCATTCTGCTCGACGGAAACGGCAGACGCGTGATCCTGTGGTTCTTCGGTTGACGCATTAGCCGTTGACAATCCCGGAAGGCCTGCAAAGACCGGACCTAGTTTCTCGTGTGGTGCGGCCTGCGGGCCTGCTGTGGATTTCGCTTCTATGGTAAGAGGTATCTCGTTCGAAAAGTCCTACTCGTATCGATTTCTTCAATGCAGCCCAAGGCATTCTTGTGAATTGTTTAGTGTTCAGTTCGGAAAACGGCAGCGCGTGCTACATCGTGTTGAATCGTCACGGATCCCCTACTTCTAGTTTTTGTTTTTGAGCGGTTGTTCTGCAGTGCCTGTATCGGCATATACCTCGGATTACATCTTTCAAGCCCGGTATAATCAACGTAAGTGCGCTGCAACCTACTTGGCGACAATTGATCGTTCTTCTACGGGTACTCTTCCGGATAACCTCTAGAATGACGCAGTGCCTATTTCCTGGCAGCCAGGAGAATAATTTCCCGGGAAATTTACCGACAGTCGCCTGCCGTTATCTGTCTAAATATTGTCACAGCTGCAGGTAAAATACAGACTTTCTTATTCTCTCTGCGTTTCGCGAAAACACGTTTTGTGGCCACCTTTTTGTGAATACACGTTTCGTCGACATTCACGTTTCATCGACATGCGTTACGCGAATTGCACGCTGTAGGAGCATTTCGACGCGCGAGTATTCCTGAGGCGCGTGCTCACCGAACCAGCCCGCCCTTTCACACCGCTTCATAGTGAATCTGCAGCGATTCATTGCAAAAAGAAAAAAAAAGATATTTTGAGTTTTTTTTATGAAAATCGCGTTTGATGAAACGATCAGTGGATGAAACGTTGCTTGATGAACTGATTGCACCGCCAATGAGGGGCGACTACCGGTAGAATTTCGGGGAAAAAATTCTGCCATCTTCTGGGAGACTGGACACTACCCAAGAAATACCCCGTTTTTTTAAAAATCTTCTTTGTTGCATATCAGCTAAGTAGTACCTCTTCTCATATTACAAATCACTTAGTTTGTACATGTCTACAGAATAGGCTGTGTGTAATAAAATTTCAGTACGTGTCAAAACAATCTCATGTGTCTGTGTACCTTCTTTTTTGCAAACAACTTTCCCGCGACTTCAACTTGCGGCCGAGTGCATTTGCAAAGAGCTCGGCGAATGCAAGAATAGCCATAAATTAGCACCAATGACGACCAACATTGGATCGGGTAGCGCTTGCAGTTTTGTCATATATTACGCCGGTGTATGCCAATGTGGGAGCAACATTGGTTTGAACCATGGTTTAGCAATGGCCCAACAGCACCAATGATGGGGCCAACATTGGCGGGATCGATGGCTGAACAGTGGCCCAACATTGGCACCGATGACTGGGCCAAACGTTGGATTGGGCAGCACTTCCAATATTGTGCAATATTGAGGCCGGTTTTTGCAAATGTTAGGACAATGTCGGACCAACATTAGTGTGCTGCCTGGGAATGCTACCGATCACAACCTCCTATGCCAAGATGGTGGCGTCTGCGGTATTTCGCAAAAGACGGCGTTGGCAATACAGTTTAAAATGCAGCGGGGTGCATTGAGCCAGGATAGAAGATATCTCACTTTGCATTTTGATAATGTTACCACGCTGTTGGCGCCAATAGAATAATTCCGGAGATTTTTTTTCATCTTATCATAAGTTGAAGCAGTCGCTGCCGCACTCGGTCGAACTCAACTTAAGTGTGTGAACCAGCCTTCATGAAGTTTGAAGCACTTCTATATCCATTACATTTCTTAAAGGGAAACTCCGGCTAAAACTCAAAATGAATTAAATTACTTGTATTGCTGTAGTGTCACAAAATAAGACCCCAGCCAAAATATTACGTCCGTTGGACGCAGCATTCTCAACAAATGCCGACAATAAAAATGCGACCCGCCGCGAGGCGCTGCTCCTTAGCGGGCGGCCAGCGGGTTGCCGATCGGTAAAGCAGCATTGGGCCGTGACGTCAGTATCGTTCTCTTTTTTTCCTCCTGTCCGGGCGTTGCGCGGAGTGCGCTTTTTGGAGCCGCTACCACCCCTACTTCGGCTTGAGACTGGCGTGTTTAGCCGTTGCTTTTGTCTGTAGCCAGTGTAGCTTCGGTCTAGCCTTTTGTTTATTTGCTTGTGAGGACTCCAAGACTCATTTTAGAGAGCAACTCGGTGCGCCCAAGACTGTACAGCTGTTCCTCGAAAGATGCCGAGTACAATTTGCAGCCCTGTGGGCTGCTCAAACAACCCGCTGCGCAGCCCGGAGGTACTTTTTCATGAGTTTACAACGGACCGTAAGTTGGAGACGGTGTGGGTGAACGCACTTCGGTGGACTTTGGACCTCGGCTTTGACGTGCCCGAGGAAAAAAAACAACGAAAAAACAGATGTGTACAGCCCAGCACACGTGTGTTCAGGCGGCGCGGCCCACGCCGGAGAGCCTCAAAGTTTCGAGTACGGGAATGACTTGCAGCGCGAAAGCGAGAGGGCCCCCAGTACTGTACGTCACTGGCAGCGCGGCGTAGAGCAATGCCGCTCCATCCACGCAGTCCCAATAACCATTTAGGCCTAGCGGCGAGTATGGAAGACCGCACGCACGGCGACAGCCGTCCAGTACGGCACCGAACTAGTTCACTCGTTTTCCAGTCGCTAGCTTTTGGGTATACAAGCGACGAGTGCGGCATACACTCTAAGAAAAAATGGAGGAAAAATTTAGCAACGGCGCTTCTTCCTCCCTCCTACTGACGCGCCCCCAAACGGACACGAGAAGAAGGAGGAACGACACGTTTTTCTCGTTCTCCATTTAGACTGGAGAAAGCTTTCGCCCTCCCGACTCATCTTTCGGTTTCGTTTTTCGAGCACGTCGCGCACGTTGTTTTATAAATGTTGTTGAGTTGATTGAGTTTCAGCGGCAGCGAAGGCCGCCTGTAATTCCGTCTTCTAGTCCAAACGTGCAGAACGTTTCGGTTGCATTGAGGTTTTTATCACTAATTTTATCAAACGAGCAAACGAAGCCGCTAGAAACAGCGAAGTTCCAGAGCAGTGCCAGCGGTGCTACGTACACAGGGTCGTCTGAGGATTGCGGGACCCACGCCGAACTACACTACTACAGTAGCGGAACCATGCGGAACTTTGTCGACGTTTTTGACGTTATGGAAATCGCAGGAACTGCGTCCAAGACAGGCTGGTTTTGCTGCCGGCTGATTGGGTGCCTTCCGTGCTGAGTTTGGTTCTGTTTTCCGACGCCGAGTGCCAAAAGGCGTTCAACATGGTTCTGTATTTCTGCGTTTCAGCAACATCGTGATGGCAGTGTTGTGGGTTGTGAACAGAAGACTGGAATTATCGCCGATAAGACCGTTTGTTCGCATATTAGTGTATCAGTGGTGTAACAACAAGATGAGATAACGTAAACTGTCGGGCATTGATGCCACCGGTCGGGCCGTGATCAGAGGTGGTGGGGTGTCGCAGGTTGACATTCTGCTTTACATTAAAACGTTTAAGACTACTTGAGGGATTAGCCGCAATCGATCGACGTGCGGATAGTCATGTTGGAACGCAGGTCTGAACAGTAAGCTCCTATCGTACAGTGACCAATGTGACTGTCAGTTTTCTCCTCCCCGAGAGCGATTGCGCTCTTCGTAAAGGACTGAACAGTACGAAATTATTACGGAAAGTACGTATATTTACAGTGTAGAATTTAAGCATAAAAACAAATAGTAGGTAAAATCGAAAAAAAAGGCTACCTTTCTTTTCTGTTTAAAAGCATTTTGAGTACTAACTGATTCCCCTGAACCCATTAAAGCGTACCTCCATTCAAAAGCCGCAACCACTCAAACTCGAGCAAGGGTGGGGACACCTATCACCGACATGCAAAAGGAACCCAAAAAAGCGTAGTGTGGGAGAGAAAAGTGTGCAAAGATGAGAGAAAAGGAAGGAGCAAAGCGATGTTTTGAGGCAACGCCCTCCGTTATGCCGGTTGACCAAAAATGATTTTTTTTTATTTTTTCTTCTACCGGAACTAAGGCGATTCCTTGAGACATTATGACGTCACGGTGGTGGTTGCCCGGCATTCATTTTGTCGCCAAAGCGACATCATGGCGTCTCGCACGAGTCGTCCCGGTTCCAATAAAAAGAAGAAAACAAAAAGATTTCTTGTTTTGAACCGGGCTTTACGAGGAACATGTAATGGTCCTCGAGTTGAACTTGCTAGACATTGTCATCACCACTATCGAAACTAAAATGTGACCTTCTTTTTACAGTAGGTGCAACCTTAGGCAGCATAAGTTCTTTCAAAATATTTACATTGCATTGAGAGTGCCACCCCATCCCTCTGAAACTATTACCGTGTAAATAATCACCAAAAAAAGATAAATATAATCAAATGTCGCCGTGGGTGACGCGAGCAACCATCCGATTTAAACGGAACTCCCGAAACCTGGGCGCTGCTCTACGCTGATCTATCTAAAAACAAAGCACGCCCCAGTTGCGAGCCGGACCTGATCGCTGCTATTCTTGTTGTAGTGTGCCAATCTAGAGAACAACTCATGTGCAACACGGAAATTGCAGGGAAGGTTGCTACATCTAAAGTGAGCCTAAACACCACATATCCATATTAGGACAATGAAGAATTCTAAAATGAATGTTCATTAAGGTAGAAAACAAATATATTTATCCATTTACCCCATTTTTGCGACAGTTTGCTTTTACCTTAAACAGTACTTTACAGACCAGTCTAATATAAAAATTGCAACAATTTTCTATAGCACTTTCTTACATAATCTTGAGAGGCACCTAATAACCCAGGTAGCACACCATGTCGGACGATTTTGGGATTACGTCGGCCAGTACCGGAATCTGTACGGCGGATCCCGGCCAGGGACGCTGGTAAGAAACCGACCCCGGCCGATATCGGGGACTCGTTGTTTAAACTGGCCAGTACCAGCCGGAAAGCTCCCGATACTGGCCGACATCGTTTTCTTGCTGTAGTCACCGGCCAGTCTAGCCATGGAGTTTCCGGTGACTGGCCGATACCGTTTCCTTGCTCTAGTCACTGGCCAGTCTAGCCGTGGAGTTTCCGGTGACTGGCCGACATCGTTTTCTCGCTGTAGTCACCGGCCAGTCTAGCCGTGGAGTTTGCGCTGACTGGCCGACATCGTTTTCTTTCTGTAATCACCGGCCAGTTCAGCTACGGAGTTCCCGATGACTGGCCGACATCATTTTCTCGCTGCTTTCACAGGCCATTCGAGCCATGCAAGTTTTGATATGTAACCGACATAGCTTTTCCGCTGATATAGAAACTATATGATTGTAACAAATGACTGTTAGGTTGAACATGGCTTCAATATGCTAAAAGGTGACACTTAATATTATACTTGGCCTAATATTAACTCCGCGTCATTCTTCAACCATTTAACAAAGGCTTATTTTAGTATTGTTATATAGGACGGGATCAAACATGGCTGTGGAATAAAAATTTAATTTAGTTTACGACTATTAATTTTTTAGAGCGCAGCTCTTAGGCGCCCGTTTCCGGCTTGAGCGGCATCGCCGTCGCCGTCGCCGTCGCCATCGCCGTCGGCGTAACCGCGCGTTGCATTATGGGAAACGTCCCATAACGCAACGCACGGGTCTCACTCATGACCCGCGCATTGCATTATGGGACGTTTCCCATAATGACGGCATGTTTGACGTCACGAGGGTCCCGCACGTTGCATTATGGAAAGTGTCCTACGATGCAACGCGCGGTCGGCGACGGCGACGCCAACGTCGCCGTCGGCGTAACCGCATGTTGCGTTAGGGGAAACGTCCCATGATGCAACCCGCCGTCTCATTTGTGACCCGCGTATTGCATTATGGGAAGCGTCTCATGTTGAAACGCGCGGGTCGGCGACGCCAACGTCACAATCGGCGTAACCGCGCGTTGCGTTATGGGAAACGTCTTATAATGCAATGTGCCGTCTCATTCGTGACCCGCGCACTGCATTATGGGATGTTTCTTATAATGACGTCACAAGGGTTCCACACGTTGTATTATGGGAGAAGTTCAATGATGCAACGCGCGGGTCACTCTTGACCTCCGCGTTGTATCGTGGCGGCGAAACTTGCTTTCGATGAGTTGGGCCTTTTTACAGCGGCACTGCGCTTCCGTAAAAAATTCGACATGTTCTGAACGGCAAGTCTCACGTCTTACACAGGATTTTAAAGAGCTTCTTCGACGAATGACTACGAACGAGTAGAAAACGTGTCTTCAGCATGCTTGCCCTAGTCTCCGCAACGCTCCAAAAACGCGATTTTTCAACCTGCAAGATGGCCGACCGGTGGCTTCACTCTCACGCTGCAGCTGCAGCGACCAGGCGGGGATGCTCGATCCAGCACTTTCATCATGCCGAGCGCTCCGCGCTAGCGGTCGTTGAGCGATCGGCCTCAGTGAGCGATCCATCCAGTGGCGCGTGCTGCCACCACTTCTATAGACCCCTATACAAACTATCTGGCAACGGTGAAAATCCGCTAAACGAGTGCCGCAACATTGGGCGGCCGACACAATCATGCAGGGTTTTTCCGGACGCCCGGATGCGCGTGCGGCTGTAGGTGCTGCTCTCTCCAACGACACTTTCTTATTTACCTCGCTCCTGCATGGCTACAAGCGGGGTTTTCCCCATCACCGGTTGGGTAACCGACATCTCCCAACTTCCAGCTGTGAAAGACAACGAACTGGAACGTATATACGAGAGTCGATCGGAATCGGTGCGTTGCTTCGAGAGAAGTTACAATTTCCTTGTGGAGGGGTTTGTCATCTTGTCGTCCGTGAAGGCAAACTGCGCGAGAAAAAGGTAAGAGCACCTTAGATATTGCATAATTCGACAGGCTTTGATTCGCATAGGTGTCACTCGCTGAGAAAAGCAACCGGCCAGCGATGGTCGAACAGATTTCGCTGAGGTTCTCGCCGATCGTTGGCTGTGCGTATTTATTACCACAAAAAAAAAAAATATTTTTACGGGGGCAGGCAGGCTGAACACAGACGTTCACTTTCTTTGTTGCTGCCTCAAATAAGTACATTTCGCTACGCTAGTCGCACTGACAAACAGTGTACTACTACTAGCGATTGCGAAATGTAATCTCTTTCGTACTACTTTGCGCTCTTTAACCCCATTTTGCACGCTGCGATTCTTCTTCAAAATAAAGTGATCCCTGTCGCTTTTTGACTCAAATCGCAGTCATTTTCACGCCGCGATGCGATGGGAGCATTCGCAACAGCAACTTGTGAACATCACCGGCGTCAAAATGCTATACATTATTACTATGTTTTTTTTAAAGAGACAGCATGATGGCTTTTTTGACACAGTTTATTTTTCAAAATTTGTCTGGAAATAAGCGCATGTTTTCTTCTTTTTTTGTGCACTTCATACATGACATTTGTTTGCATGAAAAGGATCATGACATTCCTATTTGGTTCAGTGCAGGAACATGCTTCGTAAAGGCATCCTGCTGTCGGAGCAAGAAAAAGAACTCTCTTCCCTACACCGTGATGGCGGCTCTCAACATCTCCGGCAAGATTGAAGATGGCCACTGTGACTGTCCAGCAGGGAAGGTTGCCTGCAACCACCTGATGGGAGTCCTTCGAACCTTAGCACTGCTGCAGAGCAAGGGATTTTCTCAGGCACCACAGCAGCTGTCCTGCACTGACCTCCCACAGCAGTGGAGGGTTCCAAGAGGGGACCATATCAGGGGGACGTCGATACAGTCCGTTGACTGGGGGAGTGTTAGGCAAGGGGGTTTGGACACCCCAACAATAAGTCGATTCTATGACAGTAGGGTCAAGCCCCGCAACCAGGAGGAACAGAATGCGGCTACCAAGCGTTTTGATCAAGACGTCGCCAACCTGGATAGTACTGCAGAGTTCGGTGCAAGTTTGCTGGGGGGGGGGGGGGGGGGGCCGGGCAGGTCTTCAAAGAAACGAAGTTTGGTATGTCGTCGGAACGTGCACCACTCACCTATCAGCAACCACTCTTCCCCTTCGGCTTCGAAGTACGCACTAGCATGTACAACGAGAATGCCTCATCCCGTCTGTGTGCACCATGTGACTACAACTTCTTTGCTGATAGGGAGTCTTGGGCTGTTCCTCCCTGTTTCAAAGGCAACGAGATCCTTGAGATAAGGCCATCATTGCCACCCCGTTATGTTGGGAGTTACCTAAATTTCCTGCTGCTACTACCTGATGACGTGGATTTCTCAAACATGATAATTTATACTTTTCGTTAGATTCGTCGGCAGATCACAGGACTACACAGCTGGCAGTAATATTTTTACAAAGTGTAATTTTTGCAAAAACAGGATAGAAATTGATGCATGGTGTTAAGTTTCTGGGTTAATTGAATAATTTACAAATGTACAAAAGCTAATAGGTTCCTAGATTTTTTTAACTAATGAAGAAACTTGAAAAGAAATCGGTTGAAAGCGATTTGGCTGCAAGTAGTTTTTTCTGAGAGACTTAGCTTCTTTGTGGGTTAAGCATCCTACCAAAATGTGTACTGCCACCCCCAAACAAACCCCCAGGGAGTTCGAGTTCGGTCACCAAGGGAGCAGTGGCATTATTTAGGTTTCCATTTACTGAGTATGCTGTTAGCACACAAGGCATCTGGTCATAAAAGCGAGGTAAACGGGATTGTCGGCGACAGAATGTCCTTTGACGATGAAACAAGAAAGATTCTTACGCCTCTTCTCTTAACAAAGCAAAAAACAATTTATTTATTCTACGAATTGCATCTCTCCTTGGCGCTGTGACCAAAATACAAACTTAGATTTTGAGTCTCTGCTATATCCTGAGGGACACATTCAACGACCTGTGTCTCATTTTCAATTTCCAAATCATTTTTGCCGATTCATTTGCCGCACCCAAGCTGCCATTCTCCGACAAACAAGTGAGCACTCGGAACAAGCACACATTGGACCACAAGGCCTTAATCATCATCCGTAGGTGAAAGATTTTCACCAAAATATTGCCTAGTCGGGACTCACAAACAGGGAAACAAAAATTTGTATGACGTCTTTTCTGATCAGTGGCAAAGGAAGCTGTCGCCCTCGCCCAAGACACACATTAAACCCCAGAAGGCATGTTCTTACGTTCTGCTAGCTTCTCTTTCCTTACTTTGCTGGAGTGCTTAAAGATTCCAATCGCAAGATGGGTACTTGTGGCTTAAAAAAAAAGAAAGAAAGCAACAACTGCATTAATTTTCCAGCTGCCTAGTTCAATGATCTGGTGCTGCAGGATTTGTTGCATTGAGTAAAGAAAGTGTATTTGAATGTGGTATATTTCTTTTCCACTCTATTTTTTTAAGATTAAAGCTCCTGATAGATGCCAAGTTTCAGTAATAAAGGCAGGCAAATAGTAAACAAAAAATAAAAGATATCTTGTACATTCTACTATTTATAATTAGGGTTTTGATTGCATGTCAAAAGATCCCTAAGTTGTCAGTGTATTGACCCACGGCCTGACTATAGTCTTCCAAATGGTGGCTCAGTACCAAGAAGCTGCAAACATGTTTTGTGAACGTGAGTTGTGAAAGATGCTGCTGCATGTGAAAGATGCCGCTGCAAAAAATATGTGTTCGTTAGAACAATAAAAAAAAAACTTTCAGCCTGTACAATGGTAGGAATGAAGTATTTGTAGATGTAAGTGTTAAGGTATGATGGTACAATTGGTTATTTGAACGATGAAATGATGACATATGCATAGCGATGCGGGGTTGTTGTTCATTATTTTGTAACCACAGCAACCATGGACTTGTGATCGCTGTGGTACACCGCCATGGGGTGTACGCTGACGGCAGGCACGTTCTTCGCAAAGACGAGGTGTATGCACGTTCGATGCCTGGTGGTGGCCACAGTAGGTTCGATGATACACGCGAGTCCGAAGCATTGGAGCATAAACAAAGGGAACCACTTTTCCTCCTGGCGTGCAGTGTCAACGTTGAAGTCACCCGTCACTACGACAGACGTGTCGTCGCCGAGCATGACCCAGCCGAAGACGTCCATCATGAATGGCTCAATGTTTCTCTTGGGCGTCGTGGGGGGGGGGGGGGGGGGGACGTAAACGACGGCGACCACCGGTCCATCGCGCACCTTGACGGCGCACGCGCAAACGATGGCTTCGTTCGCGACCGGCATCTGGTAGAGTTCTACGGCACCGAGGAAATCATTCCGCGCGTACATGACAACGCCACCGGAGGTTGGCGTCATCTATGAGCGACGGCGGAAAGCATACTGGTTGTGTGCTTGCCACCGTCGCTTATAGGTGGCGGTAGCTGTCCAGACAGATTTGTGTCGACAAAACAGACATGACCTTGGGAACCTAGCCTTTAAAGGGGCGATGCAACGATTTGTGTACTTTGCGCAAATACAGCTTAGAACGGATCCCTGGTGTTAATGACCTGTGAAGCACCAGTTCGTTTTTCACCACACACAATTGAAATGGCAGAAAAAAATTAAAGAAAAAACAAGCAGCGTTCACCTCCTCAACTCGCAGCCAGGGCAAGCGGCCGCGTGATCTGGAGCTGATTATATGCCACCAATGTTGATCATAGCCACGCGCTGGGGTTGGCAAAGCACAGGACACGCGCTGAGTTCCGGGCATTGTTATGATTTGGCCATTGTCGTCATTGTAGCGATTGGGCGTGGGCCACTCACTACCCGAATGTTTCTCGAGCTATCAATTATCACGAACCCAAATCGAGTGTCCACGCGGTGCTCGGGTCCAATCTATGAGCCACATTCAAATATCGTCACTTGGAGATACTGCAGTCCCCGAGTTACGTCATCAAGTTTCGCGATGGAGAGATTGAATTAAATCGCTTGCTTTTGTCATTGATATTAAACCTCAACAAAGGAGTTTCTTGGCCAGTGGCGTTGCGTGCGAGTATCCTTGAGTACCACTAGTGCGAGCAAGCTCGTGTAAAATAAAAAAACATTGCAATTGAATATTGTTGCACTGCCCTTTAACAGCTCCGCTGTAACATAATATGTTGTAGTTGGTGTGCAACACCATGAAAGAAAAGAAAGTGAAATGTGGAAGGAAAACACAATTCAGGGAAAGACAGAGAGGAAAGAAATACACAAAATATTTTCAGCAGATTTGAGCTGCAGGCAGTCAAACTAGCTCTTGTTTTTGCCGCAGAAGCTGTGCCTGTCACCAGCCGAAGCAAGGGCCCTTATGTGAGACACTCGACAGCAGGCCAAGGGCCCTAGATGGCACAAGGAGCGTGGACTACGGCTGACAGCACCCAACTTCGGAACTGCAGCTACACGGTAGTCCTGGTCGGAGAAAGGACTGCGCAATCTCGCCAGCTAGAGAGACCTATCCAGGGTGCCTGCATTACGGTATGCCCTTCTTACACATGCATTATTTAAAAAAATATGGGGATCCCACGCATGTGGGAATTGGTGTTAAAGCGAAGCTTTCTCTAATGTTGACGTTGGTATTCGCTGCTCGGGCAGTGATTTTGACGCCGTTCATTGCCTGGTGCAACATTTAACTAGTGAAGTGTTAAATTAAAAGTTTATTAGAAACACCAACCGTTGTATATCCAACCAAAACCAGAGTCCATCGCACACACTACAAGCAATACCCCACTCATCCTGCACAAAGTCTTTCTCAAAATACTTGTGTGCACCAGCAAATGGCACAGTCCCGTGCAGCTGCTTTCTCACCGCCGCCGTGCTTCGAGGCTGCTTCGCTTTGCGTTTATAAGCCAGCATGCGCTCGCGTTCCAAACCATGCGTCACCGCACATAAAAAAAAAATGACCGCATCTTCACGTGGTGAATGACGTTGATTGGGGCGAAGCTCTGGTGGTGTGTAGACGCTGAGCCGCAGCATGCCGAGCTTTTCGTTTGTATTCATCTTTGTCAGAAAGAAAATGTGTGGTATGGAACGTGGTTACATATAGCATTTGAGCATTTGACCGCAGCGCCCTCTCCTTTATAAACGTAAAGCCAATCTATGCAAAGTTTAACACGGTTATATACGCATTTCACCGCAGCGCCCTTTCCTGTATAGACGTTGAGCGGCTACTTGCAACGTTTCATTCATGACATCCCCAGCTCATGAGTTACTACCACATCACAGAGCCCCCAAATCGTCCCACAGTCGTGGCCGAGTGGTTAACGCGATTGACTAGAAATTCATTGGGGTCTCCCCGCACAGGTTCGAATCCTGTAGACTGCGCAAACATTTTTTTTTTTCGATTGAGCACGGACGGATGGACGGGCGGACAAGGCTAGACCCTAAGGAGCTTCGCCCCTAAAACGTTCTACCGAGCCTCCGTTGCCTCCATCTTCTCCGCTACCAGTCTCTTTGGCTCCGTTTTGTTGTTTTCATTCAAGCTGGCGTCTGCGGTGCGCTCGGTTCATATTCATAATGCTTCTGGTTACTCATGGGTCTTTTGAGCACCTTCCAGGGCCGGCTTGCTTCAACAACCATCTCACACAAGACTGTCTTATCCGAGAAGAAGAAAGCACTGCCAAAGCCAGCGCGTGGGTGGAGAAGTCAAGTCTCAAACACTTGCACGTTCCAGGCTTGGCAGGCTTCCCTTTTGCACAGTCTCATCTGACGCGATGCTTCTAGCAAGCCGGCACTGCTGACTCTCTTCCATACTCCACGCGGCACTTTCAGATCTCTTACGTCACATTCCCTCTCTCCACGATCCTCCCATATAGATGCTACACCCTCTCCACTATCCTCCGTTAGCACACCGAAGTGTGCCAGACAGGTTCGAAGTTGATAGAAAATGCAAAGAACGCTTTGCTTTAAAAGGATGCTAAACAAACAATGCAGAAGCACTAGGCGGGGCGCTACAAATCCCAAAACATCACTCATAAAGCGGTATCTCCAGTGGATGGTCGTATTTTCGGAAAATAAGAGTGCGCTTGAACAAGGCCAAAAAGGCGCATGGCGTCACGATTCTCATTTCCTCGTCTTTTCGCTTTGACACCGAAAGAAGCGAAGAGGGAAGGAAGCGAGTCTGTTTCCTATTTCCCTCAACTCTTCTGCGGGAAGCGCGACATCAGAATTCTCGCTCAATCACGTCCTTATTTTTCTAAAATACAGCCATCTATTCAAGGTACCGCTATACAAGGAATGTTTTAAGGTCTGTAGCATCCCATGGAACACTTCTGCAACCTTATTTTGTGAAATTCATACATCGTGTCAGCATCCATTAAAAAATAAGTGTAGCTGTAGCTCCAGCTACAGCTAGCCTTGTGCTTACATTATTCTTCAGTCTTTCCCTGGGACATGCCCTGCATGTGCAGGTGAGCCACAAAAGTGCTCTTTGGATTTTATTTGTTTTAGTATTTGCTCCTCTAGTGTCTTCTCCATTTTTAACGTCTTCTTTGGGTTACTGGCATTGCTTTCTCCATTAGAGACGACATTTTAGGGAGACTTATACATACCTGATACAGCCCGCAATATTTATTTCTTTTTTTAACACAGGCTGCAGGGCATTTTCATGGCACCCATAGGTCATGTAAACGCTACATTTGCTATTGATATCACCAGCTTCAATTGGAATGTTCTGTGCGCTATTAGATAATGATGCTAGCATAGTCTCTGTGTGGTAAAAGAATTTGAGGGAAGAGGCTGCCGTAGCTTTGCCTAATTTTGTAAATCTGATGGCATGCACTTCCACAAAATATTGAAAACATTTATCTTTGTTACTTTTGTCACAGGCATGGCATTGCAAAGGAGCCGCTTGCAGTACAGCGGTATGGGGAAGTACTGCAGAGCTTAGGGCACGGCGCTACGGTCAGCTCGTGTGGCCCCCTCGTCGACCCTTCTACGCCCTGGTTGGGTGAATCGCCGGACAGGATTGTCTACGATGCCACCGAAGACCACCCGCACGGAATTCTTGAGGTTAAGTGCCCGAACACTCTTTGGGACAAGACAGCAAAAGACCTGGAGGGCCTTGTATTCTGCTCAGAAGTTGACAACATTAGCTCCACGCTGAGGCGCAGTCATGCTTATTATTATCAAGTGCTTGCACAAATGGCCATCACAGGGCTGCAATAGGGCAATTTTGTAGTGTTTGGCGACGCATATATTCTTATAGAAAGAATCCACTTTTGCCCCAAAGAGTGGAGTGAGGTGAGCATGAAACTGGCAGGTTTTTACTACAATGAGTTTCTGCCACACCTTGAAATGCTGAACTAATTTACGATTTCTTTGCACCTCTCCTTCTGCAACACCATTTTGCTGGCATGCCCACCAGAAGCTCTTTGTAATATTTTCTTCTTTTTGTTTACCTGAGTGCACAGTGGTCTTCACCATGGGGGCGAACAGGCGAGAGACATTCGATTGCCACTACCAGTGCCACGGAGTGGCGCCAATGGAGATGAGAGAAGAATTTACACATGTGCAGTTAAAATAAGTTCATTGTGACATTAATTTGTGTTGGTGCACCTCCAAAGCTTTGGTAGTGCCGATCGAACGACGCTAAACTGTTCACCCTTATACTGAAGGCTGCACAGCCGTCAGCCATATAAAGGTGAACACCTATCTGGCTTCTTGCTTGCTCTATTAACTGTTAATCTTTTAAATTGTAAGTAGTTTGGAATCGAAGCTTTCCGTTCTAGCCCTTGTCTGGACGTGAACTTGTTTCAAACCTCGTAGCTACTCCGAAGAAGACTGGAGGCTGTTTACATTCATATGGCTGACTGCTGTACAGCCGTCAGCGATATGAATGTAAACACATGACTGGCTTCTTGCTTGGTTTACAGCTCCCGTAAGCTTCATTACCTCTCAACCCTTATATAGTATGTTGTTTGGTATCTAGATTTTCTCTGTCCTTGTCTTGACCAGAACTTATTTCAAAACGTGTGGGTGCATCAGAAAGGTGTGGATACTGTTCACGTGCATATAGATGACGGGTGTACCTTTATTTGCAAATTTATTCCATGCATTCACACAGAACATGCGTGCGTTGAGAGAAAGTGCATCGCTCGTTTAGGAGCGCCCCAAATATTTAGCAAGCAAGAGCGGTAGCTATCTACAGGATATGCGACTGTTGGTTTCCATGGGTTTGGGCAGGCACCAATGAAATGCAAACGCTGCCCCAATAAAATACGAACAGTGAAGTGCATGGTTTTCAATACGTGCACGCCACCTGAAGGATCCTGAGAACTTACAAAAATACACAAGGTCTCTTGAGAAAACTGAAAGCCATAGAGGGCCCCTGGGTTCCCTCCAGGTGACACAGGATGTATAGAAAGCAACGTGCTCCACTGTTAGCATTTCATTGGGGCACTATTTGCGTTTCATTTGGCCCTAATTGTACAACTGCCATGTGTCCTAAAGTTGCCAATTGTCATTTTTTTATGCTGGGACTTCACTGTTGTGACAATTCACGTCATGGTGTAGATGAAAGGTCACCGAGCTGTCACTGTTTAATCTTGGATTTTATTTCATCATTACGTGGTGGATCCGACAAGAGTTAAATGTAAACATTTCGGCGGAACTCCGCCTGGTTACTTAAGTAATAAGAAAAAGTACTACGTAGACTCTAACCAATTTCTTCAATGTGCCCGACGTTTCGAAGCCAGCTCGACTCCTTGTTCACGGGTGACTGTATATGGGCCCAAAGGTAGCAACCTGTCGTCGTTTTCTTTCCGACTCCTCCTACTTAATTTCAATAACGTGAGCAACTAACAAAACAAAAACAAAAAATAAGCAGGTGAAATCTACTTGGAGAAAAAAGAGATGCGATGACCTAACATGCATGAAATAGTCCTCAGACCTCAGCAGTGGCCTGTCGAGTTCAGATACGCACATTGGCATGGAACAAAAGCACCTAGTTTTCACTTCAGGAGCTGTAATAAAGTTGACCTGTCGAGTGCACATATACACATTGGCATGGAACAAAAGCACCTAGTTGTTTTCACTTCAGGAGCTGTAATATAGTGTGGCTTCTCACGGAGCATTACCAATTCTTTCCTCTACATGGTGAATTAAGATACATACACGTGCAATTATAGTCATTTATGTTATTTTATAAAAAGTGTACACACTTTAAAAGCGAACAATTTTTTTTATCTCTAAAACAAAATGTTCTAAACAAATTTTTACAGCAAGTGCACTATGCAGAAAGCTTGCATTTTTCTTCAGGTGACAATGAGTAGAGAAGTTCCCAGGTGCAGCAATTACGACATTCACAGCATCATGAGTCATGACTAGAGTTCCGTGTTTGCTGCGGGTCTTTTTCTTGGAATTTGGGGTTCTTTCTATGTGTTCATTTGTTTCTCCTAAATTCGATATTTTTCTGTATCAATTATTTGCGTTGAGCAGAAATCGGGGCTTATATCGTAAGAATGAATTCATGTATATGACGTTTCTAGAAAACAACACTATGTGCACCATGTATGACTAAATGACGCAAATAGAAACAATTTCCACAGAAAAAAAGTAACCTCGCGGACAGTTCAGTGCTATCGGTGTTCGGGGAGAACACAAATAAAACTATTGATAAATATTCCGTGCCGTGAAACTGGGACATTTTTTCTTCGAAGAGAGCTTCAATTCGGGTTTTTTTTCAGTTTTTACCGATTAAAAAAAAATAAAAAAATGAGGAGGTTACTTTTCAGGATTTTTTGGTACATACCGATAGCTAATATCGACGGCAGTGAACCGCATGCGAGGCTGTTTCTTTTAAAGGAAATTGTTTCTCTATGCGTCATGTAATACATGGCACATACAATGTTTCCTTTCCTAAAGAAGGCCAGAGATGGGCCTTCGTTTTTACAAAATAAGCCCCGATACACTTCGATTTCTGGTCGACACCGAAAGTAGAACACTGAAGTATTTAGAAAAAAATAGACACCGAACATATGGAACCCAAGTTATGACTTGGGGATCAAGGCTTCAAACAAAACTTGTGCAATGAACATGTTACGTTTGAAGATGCCAAATAGATAACACATCAGGAGTACTGGACCATGGAAACAGCAAAACAGTATGGGAAATGGAAGCATGATTGGAACAAGCATAATATTCAGGGTGACTACTAATTTGGAAAACCTAGAATTCTCAAGGAATTTTGGTTAACTGGAAAATTTAGGGAATTATCAGGAAAACTCGGAAATTTCACTAAATCGAGAAAAATGACCACGAAAGAGGCACAGCGGTGTGCACCAATGTCCGGCGGTCGCACACCGGCACGAACATGCAAAGCTACATTGCCCGAAACATCACGAAGCATCTCAAGCCACCATCAAGTTAAAAGGGAAGAGTCACCATTGGTTTGTCGGACAAATAGCAGGTCAAGAAAGTACATCTTCAGTCGAAGAAAGACTCTTTCAACCGGAGTAACAGTCAGAGAATCTAATCGAAATAATCAGGGAAAACCTGAAAGAGTCGGGGAATTGGAAAGAAGCAATTTGGTTGGTATTCCCTCCACGATAGTCGCTGCGGTGCAGGTATATTATCTGATCTATCCAATGCTATCACATTTCTACGTAATTTGCAGAGAAACAGGCAATGACGCGGACAATTTTGTTTTCTAGCACTTGTGCTTCTATTTTTTACACCGTTTTTCCTGTTCGCAAAGATGCATGCCTATTCACAATACCTCATTAGAGGCGACTGCATGTTTGCCAAATAGCGCAGACAGTCCATATTTGGTTAGCTAGGGGGGCTAGGGAGGTAGCTATCGGACGGTCCAGTATATGGTAGGTTTTGATCCTTTGGATCCTCCGCTCCACATGTATGCGGAGAGCCGCAATGTCCTGGGTCTCTTGAACCTCTCCAGCTAAAAATTGCTCTTTCGTCAGGAAGGGAGGAATGTTCAAGGAAACTCCCTTCTTTTCAAGTAGGTCCTGAATTTTGGATCCTTTGTCGGCCATCACTGAATCCCGAGCCTCAAATGGCCTCTCCAGGAGCCCACTCTTAATAAGCGCCTCGCGGTCAGACACGGAGCCCATAAAGAGCTCTGACACGAATGTCAGTTGGCCATTCGGTGCAATGCCGATGAGGCCTTTAAAGGTGTTGGCCGATTTGTAATAAGAGTACGTTCCTGACTGGGTCACGAGCGAGCTTGACAGTTCGCACCGCACCTCTGTTGCGTCTATGATCACTCGCGTGGACTCATATTTTTTCCTTAAATGAATCCGGCATCAAACGGTCCACACATCTCTTGGTAGCCACAGAGGAAGCTGAGTGAGCTGGAGGTAGAGGTAGCTCATTCATGAGAGGAACACCCTTGACACTGTGGCTTCCGACACGTCCATTAGGTGTCCCAAGTGCTTGTGGAATAATCCCACTCTCAGCTTCACGAGCACAAGGAAGTGCTGGTCTTCAATTGACAGCTTGCGTCGTCGTCCTCTCCTCTCGCCATCTGAAGGTGCAGCAGTTTTTTAGTAGATAATGTTCTTTCCATCTTCTCCTGGATTGATGAACTCCAAAAGCACCCGGAAATGCCTGTATGGAGGTAGGCCAGTGTAAAACTGAACGTCTTCATCACTTGCTTTGAATTTTTGTATGCCAAAAGCAATGTTCTTTTTCTGCAGCCTTTCATACCTTGTGGAAAGATCTTGCAGGTCTGCTTGAAGTTAGTACGTTTCTTGAGTCTTCCCCTTCAGTTCAGCTCTTGTGGCTCAAATTTCATTCTACTGCCTTCTTACTTTTTGCATACATTCTTCAATCTTTTCCTTGAGCCTGGCAACCTCTGCTGCAAGGCTGCATGTGCACAATGCAAGTTCTGAAAGGTCTGTGCACGATGCCAGTGTGTCCATGTCAGGATAAGATGATTCTTCGCTCTCACAGGCTCCTTGAGGTTGACGCGCCGTGGGAGCAGTCAATGGCAAGGAAATAGGCTTAGGCAGTGGAGCAGGCTGTGCTATGGGAAGGGGCGGTGGCAGTCTGACTCGTGGGGCTTGGCGGACCTGTGTCGGCTTTTTGAAGCTAAATATAGATGGAACTGCATGATCTGCAGCATCTCCTGTCCGCTTGCCACTTTAGGAACGAAGTCTTCAGCGAGGAAATGCCACGAGCACACTTTGGTGGCCGCAGACACTTGAAAGAACTGTCGTTAGTCTCGCTTAACGGCTGCAATTCATTTCTTGTAGATAGTTGACTCTCTGGGGAACCGATGAAATGAAACCTGGAAATGCAGATTCAGGTGTTATAAAAAGATGTATGCCACAGGCTGGGCCATATGCAGAACAACAAAATCGTCTGTAATGTGTGTTTTTGGGGATGCGGCCAACTCGTCGGAAGCAAACTCGTCGACGGCCAATTTGTCGACGGCCAATTCGTCGAATAGGCCAATTCGTAATAGGGCAATTCGTCGAAGGGCAACTTGTCGAAAGGTGCAATCTGTCGAAGGGCGATTCGACGAATGCATTGAATGATGGTCCGAGGTAAACTTTCGTGGTTCCTTGTTATCTTTTGACCTAAATTTTATTTGTGTTTGGGCTACGGACGGCGCCCTTCTTACGTTACAAGACGGAAAGAAAAATCACAAGAGGCCGAATACAGGACAGCCCTTACAAAAATTTCATATCTGGACTTATATTAAAAAATACAGATATGGATATATAAGGAATTGGGCAGATATGGCCAGATATGCATTATCAGGCCGTATCTGGATGGATATCTGCCCAATTCCTTATATACCTATATCTGCCCAATGCCTTATATAGTATATATAGACTGCTTTATATGATCCCGTGTTTGGGCCTGGCAAAAAGGGTACCCACCCTATATAAAGCAATTTTCATCACAGAAAATTGCTTTATATATATAGCTTCACATGAAAATTATTGCCATGGGGCAGGTACCATATTTTCCAGGTCCAGACATGGGATCACCATGATGCATTTCTATGAATATCCACAAAATATACATTTTACTGCTATCCCACACTGCCAAGCGTATGTTTACGCAGATATATTTACAGAATAAGCCACTGAGCAATCCTTATTGGCCTGGTTCGGAATTTGTCATTCCGACAAATATGTATGCTACAAAGATAGAATGCAGGCGATCGCTAGTAAGGGAACATTGTAAAACGTCGGAAAGTCACAACCCTTTGGCGGGATTGGTTGTCGAGCAGACCAAGAATATGGTTTGCAAAAAAAGTTTTATTTAAAAAAGCGCCAAAACTCTAAACAAGTACTTCCCCTGTTCAAGAAAAAATGATAAGAAACAAAACTGTAATATAGCACGGACAACCAATAAAATAGACTAAAAATGTAATAGCACAAAGACACCTATTAAAATAAAACAAACGGAAGGCAACAATTAAGCTGTAAACTATACGAATGCTCGAAAGTCGTTGATTCCTACTCACAGAGTCACAGTCCTGATTTAACTCTCCGGTCCAGCACAGCAGATTTTACAAGGGCTTGGTTGCTAGCCTCGTCGTTGAAGTCCTTCCTTGCACCGTGTGATGTTCAAAGTCCCCCAGTCGCTCCTCGCTGGCCTTGTTTTTCCGTTCGGTCGCCAAATCATCCCGTGTGATTAACACGTCGCACACACACACACACACACACACACAGACACCGTTGTTCGCCGGAAGCAATACAAGATGAAAAGGACATTACTGCTCCTTGAACAGACGAGGTCACCACTGTTTCCCGGACTAGAAAATGACGAGGGCAGCATATCTTTAGCTAAAACCTCATAAAAATAAAAAAAATAAAATAATGAAGACATAAGAAACAATAACACAAAGGACTAAATCATGACAAAAAAATGAAATAATGAACACAGAAGTAAAAAGAATAAAAACACGAAGGGCTTACACAGAAGGCCACATTTGTTCAGTTTACAATGATGTTTAATTTTGATAAAAAATATTCCTACTGCGCTAAAGATCACCAATATGGTGTGTAAACTAGGCGACCTTGAGCAAAGCAGGAATATTTGTGATCATAATCAAATGTCATTGCGAACTCAAAAAGTGTGGCTGCCTGCGTAAGTCCTTCGTATTACTATTCTTCTGAATTCCGTGTTCATTATTGTGGCTGTTTGGGACCAGGTGGAACTTGGTGGTGCTTTATCCATTCTGACCTTACTTCGAACAGCTTCGTACCCATAGAAGAACTCACTAGCTTCTCTACATAATCCCACACCTTCTAAAAAAAACAGAAAACCTTGTGTGTATGTTTATACAGTCAGAAGTTAGTTTCCTCAGTGGGCGTCTGCTGTCTCAGCTGTAGATGAGTGATTTAGCCAGCGCGGTACAACCGCTAGCCTGAGGTCTTTAACGCGCACCACGCAGTAGTGATACACAACCGCACGCCGGTACGATGCTCATCCAGATCGAAACGGGCAGGTGCGGGGATCCACTCCTTCTCCTTTGAGATACCCTCCGTGTATGCTGTAATTGGAAGAAAAAGAACACAATAATCAGCACACATACACATTATTAGATACATTGCTTTGTAATACTTTTTCTAAATAGGCCCCTGATTCAGGACCAAAACAACACGACTTTTTTGTGCGATGCATAGTTTTGGCACAAACGATTTGGCCCGCAATTCGCTGAACATACCGTGCATAGCCTTAAAGTTAGGGTGACCCTATTCCTCAAGGTAGAAAACAGGACATCTCAGCCAGTGGAAGAACGGGTACTAAAAATATAGATTGGTCGAAAAAAATTAATTAAAGAGCTGCTCTTATTTCAAAACGTTACGACATTGCACTAATGCCCCAGGGCCTAGGGAACAGTCAAACTCACGGTTCAGTTGCATGCACTCATTTGGAAGGTCCTGCTTCGGGTCCGTCGTTGGTGTGGGAGTATTTTGCCGACAATCGAACTTTCCTAAGCAGGACTTTATCCGGCAAGACTCGGTTATAAAAGTCTGCCCACATATATATGTGAAGTTCAAGCACACATGACTGCTATATCCGGTAACTCAAAAAATATTTCTACACTCGCGTCTTCGCGACAGAAAAAGTGTTTGTGGGCAAAACCAGTTCTAAATGTTACTCTCTTGTTAATTTTTTTTAAGTACCTACGGTAATTTTTGTAAAATATGCTTGTAACGAGTAGACATAGTTGCGGTTAGCTTTAACTCGCATGGTTCTTTATTGGGACAAAAAACGGGACATGGTTCTTCATTGGGACAAAAGGACGGGACGGCAGAAGCGGACCTCAAAAACGGGACTTTCCCGGCCAAAACGGGACGTCTGCTCACCCTATTTAAAGTGCACCATTACGATTTCGGCGTACTTTACTCGACCATTGTGCTTCCTATGGGCATGATATTTAAAAGCCAAATCCGCGAACACTTCACAATAATTTATGCTTATTGAGCCGTGTGCTTTATGTGGGGCTCTTAGGTTTAAAGCATCGGAATTGCGCGTCCGTCTGCATTCGCACAGTATACAGAAGACTGCTGCTTTCACTCCTTTCACCATATTGCTCAAAGATTTCCTACATTTTGCTTATAGAGGGCATTTCACTGCGCAGAACCTAAAAAGACAAGCTTGAAGGTCGCGCAGGCAGTCTAGAAAACCGATTACATCGCGTTATTTTTTTCTTTGCGCCATAAAAAGTTGTGTAATCATAATCGTGTCATCAATGGGAGTACAGAAGGTTGCATTAAAGTTCCCAATTGGGTCTGTTTTATACTGCACAGCCACTGTCTGTACACAAGTCAACTAGCTGTACACATACCGCTCAGCACACCACTGCTAGGCTGAATCAGATAGGAGTCACACTTAGCAAGCTTGAAGTACAGTCGTGATCTATATGAAGGTGAACAAGCAATCATCGACTGCCCAGTACTGGGAGCATCATGCAGCAGATGACTTGCTCTCTTTTTCAAATGCCTTGCGAACCAAGTGATGTAAGTATTCTGATAAGGAGAGAACGTCACCATGGACAGCACTGAGCAGTTGATACTCACCTGTCTACCTTCATATGCATCAAGTCTCTACCTGGCCGAAGTAGCCAGTGTGTGCAGCACAAACGGCTGTATTGAAATCTCAAGAGGATGAAAGTTCAGAACAGGCTTGGTAAGGATTCACATTGCAAGTATGCCCATGCAAATTTCACTTTCTAAAACATAAAAATGCATTTTAAATTGTCACCCAGGACAAGCTGCTCCTACACAGCTGTATATATAAGGCAGCTTACCATGAACAACCTTTGCAGAGTGCCATGGACCTGAACCTTGGCCTAGTCGATGCTAGCTTCTGTTCGGCGAGGACTGCACTCAGTGGAAAGGTGAGAAAATGTGCTGTAGATCATGTGAAACAACCAAACAAAAGCAGTCCCAGCATGCACAATTCGCTTGAGGCACTGACAAATAAAAATGAAAGGTTGGGTCAATTATGTTAATGCAGTCTGCTTCAAACACGTACCATGAGTGCTGGCAAGATATTTTCTGCCTTCAATCTAGATAAGCTTGTAAATTTACATAATAAATAAGAAGTAACTTAAAAGCTGAAATATATTTTGATAGAACTACAAAAACCGAAGAGTAGCTCTGCAAATATAGTGCTATCTAGTACACCATAATTGAGTAGAATCAGATTACAGCATCCCCCTTACAAAGACTGGAGTAAAACAAGTATAGAGTCTGCCGTGCCACTACAACAGAAACAATGGTATTGATCAGAGTTTGGAACAAGTGTGACAGGCTTTGGCACGACAAATATGCCAATCTCATTATTCATTTTTGCATATTCTACGGTGACAGTTCTGGGAAACAATCACACACCAGATACTCAGAAAGACAAGCACACGCGCTGAACTTATAACCCTTGTGCATTCGACTACTTCATTCTTCTCTTCAACGTCTAGGTTGGCATTCCAGATCGTGATAAGCAGAAGAAATAGCACGAAATGCATGACAAAAAGTGAAAGACAAGAGAAGAGAAAAGGAAAAGACAAAAGAAAAAAGTAAAAAACGAAAAAGAAAATCTTTACAATTCATCCCTCTTCCTCACCGCTATTGTTTAGATAGAAATTGGAGCTCTTTGGTCGACAGCGCTATAGAAGGACCACTTACACACTTGTCCTTCAGATGCTATATTCTTTACGCTTCCATTATTTCTCTTGTCAATGGGTCTTGACTCTTACCTATTACAGAACAAGTTTCAAAATGTGCTACGCAACCACAATCCTGACAGTAGATTCCCAAAGTCCAGCGACAACTCGATGGGTATTATAAACATGCTCCCTTAAACAATCATTCAAACACCCGCCAGTCTGACCTACATGCTCCTTGCCACACTACTTATGTAGACCAGACTGGCAGGTGTTTAAATAATCGTTTAAAGGAGCATTCTTATAACACCCACTGAGTCGCCGCTGGGCATTAGGAAACCCACTGTCCGGATTGTGGCTGTGTAGCACATTTTGAAACTTGTTCTGTAATAGGTAAGAGTCAAGACCCATTGACAAGAGAAATAATGGAAGCGCAAAGAATAGAGAATCTGAAGATCAAGTGTGTAAGTTGTCCTTCTATAGTGCTGTCGACCAAAAAGCTCACATTTCTATCTTAAGGATAGCAGTGAGGGAGAGGGATGACTTGTAAAGGCTTCCGCTTTTAGTTTTTTTGTGCTGTTCTCCGCTTCTTTCTTGTATTTTGTGCTATTTCCTCTCCTTATTACGTTCTGGAAAGTCAATCCAGACGTTGAAGAGAAGAACAAAGTAGTCGAATACACGAAAGTTTTAAGTTTAGCGCGTGTGCTTGTCTTCCCGAGTATCTGGAGTGCGATTGTTTCTCCGCGCTGTCACCGTAGAATATGGTTCACCAACTAGCCAAGCATCCATTCTATCATTTCTGCAACATTAAAATGACTCTGAAAGTGCGAGCACCTACAGGGTGTATTCACGCAAGTCTTGAAAGTGTTGAATTGTAGGTACTATCGCGGACAATATGAGTTGAAACAGCGCTCCGGCCGGCGGAGAGTACCACCTGCGCCGCCTGTCGCCTTGCTCCGTACACGCGGCGCACCCTGAGGCCGAGATAAAATATCACTTGCGCTCGCTGCGCCAATGCGCTCTTCCGGCCCTCTACAAGCGAGACGGCGGGTGCGACAGCGGGCGAATGTGTGGTAGGGCGGCAAGGGAGGGAGGGGGGAGAGATTACACTTGTCGCCCCTCTGTTGGAATTGATTTACTTTACTTTATCGCGTAGAATCACGTAGACACTGACTGGCGAAAAAAAATATTTCAGTATCTTAAATTGCCGTTGCATAATCGTTTTTGAAAATCACATTAAAATGCGTTGCAGGATGTTTTTCTTTGATTAAGCGCATGCACAACGTAGGACATCGTAAAATATAGGCCAAAATCTGTATACCGGAGTTAGTCCAGCTCCAAGGTATTTACTTTTTTTTCTTTTTCCTTGATCACAGCTGTTTGAAAAAAACGTTAACCATACATGTTACTGAAAAGGTTTTGTAACCTTGACTGGTATGAATAGGTTAAAAAATAACATTTTTTTATTACTGGGCCCACGTGTTTGTTTCAAACAAAACAAGTTGCTAGCAAGACACCCATGTTTTATTTACAAATTTACAGTATTAATAAAGTGGGACAAACAGTCATATATTTGCCAGGCGAAGGAGCTTGAAACTTCATCGAAAGAATATTCGCAGAGGACAATGTCAGACACAAAAGATTAATAGTCGGCGTGGAAGTTCAACTGCACTATGCAAGAGGATCGGGATCAAGGAGGCACCACACAAAACTATGAGCTGGTAAACGGCGTCCAACAGTGTGTCGCAACCGTAGCATCCAGCTTTGTTCCAATCGGCAGAAGTCCAGTTCAGGGGGTCCTGAGGCGCAGTAAAACTTCTCCCTTGACACGCGACCACGGCTGTCATCCTGTATGGTAAGAAATTATAGAGCGCGGCCACGAAGGCTGGCTCGGCCCGAAGCCACTCCCATTCACCTCTCATTGCTTTCCACAATTTGTGTGCAGTGGCGCGGTGGAGGGAACGCCGTGACATGGCTACATTGATGCGCCTCCAAACGTGTTCGATGATATTCAGATCGGCTCCTTTTGGGGGCCAAGGCAGCTTCGTCAGGCAGCGCTCCTCGAGGAGATACGAGCGTGACAACGCATTAACCCACTTCGGCGCTTTCTTGAGATACACTGAAGTGCATGTTAGCTGAAAACGTGAGCATTTGGCTACACGGCACACGCACCGTGATGGTGGTTCCGTCGGTCAATATTTTCGCTAGCAGACGGCCGGAAGAGCGCAGCGGCGCAGCGAGCGCAAATGAGAATTTATCTCGGCCTCAGGGTGCACCGTGTTTACGGAGCGATGCGACAGGCGGCGCAGGTAGTACCGTGAGCAGGCCGGAGCGCTGTTTCAGCTCATATTGTCCGCGATAGTACAGCGCCCTGGTTGTGTCCATGTGCGATATATGACCAAATACCACAGAGACAAATACTGCAAAGATCTCCGAAAACCAATCGCCACTGTGGCGAGCGGCAAGAGTGGCACTGTTCACCACTCTCGCCGTTCGTTCGTGTTGGTGCGTTGCTATTAACAAGTGCACCAACGGGAAGGCTTCAGCCATTATTGGGAACACTAAATAAACAAATACAAAATACAAATACAACGCACACAGCAATACTGGATGCTAGTAGTGACGCACTTCTGTTGGGGTTCTGTGGATATTTATACAGCGTGTAGTTGGTCAGCCATTTCAAAGTTGCGATGAGTTGCTCGCTGTAGATGAGCAATTTAGCCAGAGCAGTATGACAGCTAGCCTGGAATCTTTAACCTGCACCACGCAGTAGTGATACTTGACCGCACGCCGGTACGATGCTCATCCAGATCGAAATGGGCAGGGGTGGGGATTGAACCCAGGACCCTTGAGTTCTGCAGCGCAAGCTTTCGCTCCACGTGCTCCGAGTTGGTGTGCGCTAGCCCAGTCGGCCACCGATCCCCGAACGCAAGGCGACGCAACGCACATCTGTTGTAAACTCAGCATTCCGCTTACGAATGAAATCCGCAATTCCCCTACAGGCTTTCATTACACGTGAGTGGCATGAGAACTGCTAAAGGCCTGCCCATAAATACTGTCTGTGTTAAAAACAATCCTAGCAGGAATAAGTTGCTATTATATTGCTCACAATATAGAGCACCATACCATGAACAGTCTTGGCAGTCTTCCATGAAGCCAGGACTTCAGCAGAGAAGACTGACATTCTGTGTCGTCTCAGGTCACTCACATCAGGATGGCGAAAGTGAATGCCAACGTCTAATTGGGAAAAGCTGCAGTAAGTATAAAGACGAAAACACAGATTAGAATATATGATAAAAAATATCATGGATCAACTTGAAAAAAAGTGCACAAAAAGACAAGGACAAAAGGACAGGAACACGTAGGACGCAGACTGGTGCACAATGGCAACTCGATCTATTTAACACAAAAGAAAATAAATAGAGGATCAGAGAAATCAGAAAGGCCGTGCTCGGAGAATGTGAGCTTCAGTAACTGGGGCGTGAGGCAAAGATGTCAGGTACATTGTTTTACAGACACTCTAGAATTAACAACAGCCTTCCCATGCAGTAAGGTGGTGAGTTCATTCTGATTGAACATCTTGAAATATAGCGCACAAAAAACAAGAATAAAGGAAATGAATACATACACTACATACCAGTGCAAACTCCCAAAACAAATAAATTGGAAAAGAAAAAAATAAAGAATGCGGAAGGAGCTTTCGCAAAATTTCGAACAGGTCCAAGTGGAATGTGCTAATTCACCCATAGGCATAAGACTGTAAAAACAATTTCCTCGGCAGCTCAGGTAACAGACGGATGTGCAGACATATTGTTCGCCCATACTAAGAATAATAAAGGCCTAAAATAATTCTCTTGTATCCTTTTTTATAGTATCTGCTAATTATTCACGTGTTTCCTAAGGATGACATACACGAGCAGTGTAAACAGTGCCTAGGTAGGTGACAATCCATCATAGATTTTAGAGAGAGATTGAGCTGTTTTTATGTATTAGCCATCCATCTGTTACCTTAACTGACATAAAAATTATGTTTTTTTTTTAAATCTGCTCGTGCTAACAGGTAAATCAGCGCGTTCCACTTGGGCCTGTGCTCGAGCTCCTTCCGCATACATTATTTCTCCCTTCTCTGATTTATGCGAGTTCAGACTGCGCTCGCATGAGGTCTACGTGTTACTCTCCCTGTCTCCTTGGTTTTTGCAAACTATTTTTCAAGGTGTCCAATTAGTACCAGCTCACCACCTTACTACAATCATGCAACAACTAAAAACAATTACAACTTACACCATTCGCTGAAGGGAGTACCACAGGAAAAACAGGGATGGGGTGAGGTATGTCTAACACTATATACTTACACTGAACAAAATATAGGTAACAAAAACTGGCGAGACACTACCTTAATTGAGGACATGCTTGTACATTTCCCTAGAAGCTTGTAATTAATACTTGATAGCCTCTAAAAAAAACACCAGTAAGAAGAGAATAAATGCTTTACCATTTGAAGCAGCCTGAGTGTTTCTGGAGGTGTGAAATTCGTTACACGTGCGTTGGATCATACGAAACACGTGTACAGCGAATGATCTTTAGAGCTCGAAATTTCGCGAGGAATAAGTGCCGGCGTCAAAAATTATTTCGCGGGCACAAATTCTTGCGATCGGCAGTGGTATGCAATGCATTAATCACCATGGGGTGAATTCATCGCGGCACCAATTTTTGCCAATTCTTTTCTGAGTACGAATTGCGAAAATGAAGGCGTCTGCAGACGACTGGGGCGGCGAAAGCTATGGACTTGCTCGATCAATCAATCGCTGCTTTTTGTCGGGTCCAGCTCTCAGCACGCAACTACGGAGAGTGGCGTCGGCGATGGAGGGGCACCGCATCTTCCAGACATTTTAGCTTACCAGTAAACAATACGGCGGAGGGAGGAAATCAACCCCCCCCCCCTCCTCTTCCCCCTTTGGCCCCCCAGACCCCCACCCCGTCTCCCAAAGAGTTCCGCCACTACTGATCGAACTTAAACGAGTAGACAGCCTCTGCATCGGGGAAAAAAGAAAAACAGCCTCGCATAACACCATTCGCGCACAATTAGTAATACTGGTAAAAGTTAGCAATCTACAGACAATGACAAGTGTCACCGTTTGCTTATCTGGGTGCACGGTCGGGAGATAGGGGGAGTCTACTCAGCGAGCAAACAACCCCTCACCGAGACTACAGGGCACTGGTGACGAAGGGGGTGGCCGTCTGATGTGCGGCTTTCGCCAACCAGAGCGGTAAGAATGAGTCTGAGCCTTGGACAACCAACAACAGAAAGACTTATATTTGGAAAGACAAGACACTATACAAGCACGAGGGCAAGAACCAAACGAGAGGTAACTTAAAAGGAATATAAATACAAGAACAGTTCGAAATCGGGCAAATGATTCAATCAGGAGCGTTAACAATTAGAGGATATGAAGTAGAACGGTTAACTAAGAAAGGAAAACAAGTTCGATGCATATGAGAGACAAGAGTCCCACAATATTCACCGACCGGGCCGGACGATGCACCGCTGACGGAGGCGATTTGGCTACCTGTGAAGCGTGGCTTCGTCGTAGACCAGGCCGTCCGAGATGATCACGGTGATTCGAGACCCGGGAGTACGTTGGAGTCCTCCAGGGCGCGGGTCGCCGATGGTGTGGAGTGCAAACTGGCGGAAGCCGTTGTCACAACACGACGTCCAAACGTAGCTAATTGGTTTCGGCGCGGTTTCTCTTTTTATAACGGTGCCGGCGCGGAGAGAGAGAGAGAGGAGAGGGAGAGAGAGGGAGAGAGAGAGAGAGCACACAACACGTACGCAACACGTCGGCCGCCGTCGAGCCCGAGCACACAGCTTCCCTCTCTCTCCCTTCTAGAATCATCGGCGCGCCTTAGCGCTGGCAAGTCCACGCTCCCCTCTTGAAAGAACTCGAAGCTTCGGTTAAAGCTGGGCGGCGGAGCTTTTATTTTGGTATTTTCTTGTCGGCGAGCCGGAGAGTGGTCGCGTTACCGCCGCTTGGTTCGAGAGAGTTCCAGCGCTTTCTCGGGGTGAACGGAACCGCACTGAACGAATCGAACGACTGGGCAACCCAAATTGGGTGCGGCACAACAACATGATTAAGCCGTACGACACTTCTAGACGCAGTACGCTCGAGGTTGTGACACAGCCCCCAGTTTCAGAATATTATGTAATAATATTCCCAAAACTCACAAAGTCGCGCGTACGCGTCGTTCACACTTAGCGACCAAAGTTGCAGTTCTTACTGTCACAAAATCAAGTATAGTACAATTTCGTACATAGGACTAATGACAGGTACAAAATTCGCGTACAGAACATCGGCTTGACATCGATTTCTCAACAAATACACAAGTTCGACTAGTACAGTCGTTATGAGGTAACTAAAAGTCAGAAAAAGCTAGTGCGCATTACAAGGGTCTGTCCGAAAGTCATTACAAGTGTGGAACTTGTGGACAATATAGACTACAATCTAGTGTCTAAGCCGGTAGGCTCCCATTCAATGACGGTGATTTAGTACGTAGAAACACATACAACGTGCTGGCGGAATAAGACTCATAACGTACATAGGCTGTTCACAACAATATAAAGAGTACAATACGATGTTACCGGACGGTTCAGGAATGCCACCACTAGTGGACGCCAACAATACACAGCAAATATGTACCGTACAATCCGGAATACACATAATTTCAAACTTTACGTTCGGTACAATATTGAAGCCGCGAGGGTGAAGGTCTGGCCCCACCTTGTAAAGATACAATCTAAAAATTCCACTCGCGATGCACAGTTACAGGTATACATGGATTTACACTCTGCTTAAATAGTCTGCTCCAACATTCTCGCTCCCTTTAATATGTTCGACTGTGAACTGGTATTCCTGTAAAAGCAGACTCCAGCGGAGGACTCTACTGTTCAGCTGTTTTGCTTGCTGAATGTAACGGAGCGGCTGGTGGTCGGTTTGCACGACAAACGGCCGTCCGTACAAGTACATGTTGAACTTTTGGACTCCCCAAACCAGGGCAAGGCATTCTCTTTCAATAGTGCTATAACAGACCTCTCGGGGAACAAGTTTCCTGCTGGCGTATGCTATAGGGTGAAGCGTGCCCTCGTAGCGTTGCATGAGCACGGCGCCGAGGCTGGTTTGAGAGGCGTCAGTGCGGAGCACAAATGTCTTAGTGAAGTCCGGGAGTCTAAGTATAGGAGGGCTAGAGATGCGCCGTTTGAGCTCCTGGAAGGCTTCTTCTTGAGCGGTACTCCACTTGACGATGTTATTTTCCCCTTTTTTGGTGAGTGCGGTTAGCGGCGCGCTGATCTCGGCGTAGTTCGGAATAAATCCGCGATAGTAGCCTGTTAGGCCGAGGAATGCGCGAACTTGCCGTTTTGTTTTCGGTGCTGGCACTGTCTGGATCTTTTCCAGGTTTTTTTCCAGCGGTGCTAGTTCTCCTTGTCCAATTCGATGCCCGAGGAAGTCGATTTCTGCTGTCCCGAACTCACACTTGCTTGGGCGTACTGTCAGTCCAGCCGCTTCAATTCTGCTGAAAAGTTCTCGGAGTGATGCAACGTGCTCTTCCCATGTGCTGCTGGCAATTAATACGTCATCGTAGTAATGATGAACACCGGGGACACCGTTGACGATTCGTCGCATAAGCTTGGCGAAGACGGCGGGAGCGGTTTTAATTCCGAACGGCATGTAGCGGAACTGATAAAGTCCCGACGTTGTGGAAAAGGCTGTCTTGGCTTTGGACTCCTCCGAAAGAGGGATTTGCCAGTAACCTTTTACGAAATCTAATTTGGAAAAGTACCTTTTGCCGCCTGCAGCTGCAAATACGGCATCGGCTCGAGGCATTGGTTCTGAATCGGCAACTAGTATGTTGTTGAGTTTTCGGTAGTCTACGACAAACCGATTGGTGTGGTCGGGCTTTTTCACCAACAACACCGGGGAGTTATACGGGGACACCGATTCTTCTATGATTTCCAGGGCCTTCATGTCCTGTACTTCCTTCTCCACGTTCTCCACCGTAGCGAACGGCAGGGGGTATTGTTTTACGTGAACCGGGGTGTCGGTGGTGAGCTCTAGGTGACATTCCACCAAATTAGTTTTCCCCGGAACGTTCGAGAAGATCTTGGAATGTTGCTTCAGTTCTGCCTCAATTTGGGCCTTTTGCGTAGTTGTAAGGTGTGGCGAAAGTTTGACGTCGGCAATACCTTCCGTCTTAACAAAGTCCGGAACCGGTATGCCGCTCTCTTCACTCGGTTCAGATACGCCGCATATCGCGTTGCACACTGTCTTTTCGGGGTTGGGTTTCCTTTCTTCGTACTTCTTTAATAGGTTGGCGTGAAAGACTTTGGGCCCACTGGGTGTCTCGATGACGTAGTCCGCTTCTCCTTTTCTTTCTTTCACCTCGAATGGTCCTTTCCAGTGGAGAAGGAGCTTGTTGTTATCTGTCGGGAGGAGGACTAAGACTTGGTCTCCAGTCTGGAATCGTCTATTCCTCGTCTTTCGGTTGTACAACTTCGCATAGCGGGCTCCTGCCTTCTCAAGTTCTTCGTGCGCTACGCGACAGGTTTCTTCCAGTCGGTTGCGAAGGTCGAGAACATGTTGATATGTAGTTTTGATTTCCTCATCCAGACTTTCATTACTCCATATCTCCTTAAGGATGGAAAGGGGACCTCGGATGTGGCGGCCGTACAGTAGCTCGAAAGGAGAGAATCCGAGGCTTGCCTGCGGTACTTCTCTATAGGCGAAGAGCAGTGGAGCTAGGTAGCGATCCCAGTCCCGGGGTTTCTCCGCACACATGCGCTTCAACATGAGTTTTAAAGTTCCATTGAACTTTTCAACCATCCCGTTTGCCATGGGGTGGTAGGGACTAGTGTGGAGTTGGCGTACTGAGAGCAGTCGCGCCACTTCCTTCATGAGTTCGGATGTGAAGTTGGTCCCCCTGTCACTCAACACCTCTTTAGGGACTCCCACGCGAGAGAACATCTCGACTAGCGCTTCGGCGACGCGTTCTGTCTCGATGCTTGGCAGTGCAATAGCATCGGGGTACCGGGTTGCACAGTCCATCAGCGTGAGGATGAATCGGTTTCCGGCCTTTGACGGTGGGTTTATCGGACCGACGATGTCAATCGCCACTCGGTGGAACGGTGTTTCTATAACCGGCGTCCTTCCCAGAGGTACTCGCGGCACTCTTCCTTTGGGGATCGTTCGTTGGCAAATGTCACACGAAGCGACGAACCTCTTCACGTCTGCGGTGATACCCGGCCAGAAAAAGTCCTCCAGTATCCGGTCCTTCGTTTTCTCCACGCCTAGGTGGCCAGCCATGATGCCGTCGTGGGCCGTTTTCAAGACGGTCTGTCGGCGGCCTATGGGGACGACTAGTTGCCGTACTTCCCGACCGGTCTTCTCGGTGAATCGCCTGTAAAGGAGGCTACCTTCCAGCTTGAACTCAATCTTATGCTTACTCTTCGAGTTTTTCGTCTCCTTGCCGATTTGTGCGAAGCAGGATTTCAGGGAGTGATCCCTTTCTTGTTCTTCGGCATAACTGCACTCTTGAGGTGGTTCGGACGTCGGCGCAGGGGTCTTTAACGGTTGAAAGCGTCGCGCCTTCTTTTTTGACTGTGCTCGTGTTACCGCGGCCGCGACTTCCCTTTCGGCCGAGTCATCGGGGTGTGGCTCGTACATAACTTGTGGTTTGATAGTGTCAGGGGGTATTTCTTCCTGAGTCGGTGAGGCTATGGGATCGTCGGGGGCTCGCACTCCATTGATGTTGCCGAGAATGAGGTCGTACAGTGGCGTCTTCATGCAGAGGGCGTTTACCCTTCCGCTGTAGTATGGAGTCTGTACCTCGATCTGAGCCTCGGGCAGCTTCCGAATGGTGCCGTCCGCTAAGTACACAGGGCTAGTCTCACCTGTGAGATCTTCGTCTCGCACCAAGTCTTCCCTCACGATCACCACGCTGCACCCCGTGTCACGCAAGACTGAAACCTCTCGATCGGCCAACTTTCCTTGAGCAACGGGCATACGCTCCCCTCGGAACTCCGATCCCGTCATAGTGACCGCGTTCACGACCGGGATCTTCTTGCCATTCTTGAGTTCTACGAAGCCTTCACTGATATCGGCGGGCTTTGGCTGCTTAGGTGGTGCGTAGACGCACGAAACTTGAGGCACTTTGTTGTTGCTCCTGCAAGCGTCTGCCTTGTGTCCGTGGCGCCCGCACTTGAAGCATTTTGGAGCGTTATTTCCCGTGAAATTGCTCCGGCAGTTGTTAGCGTGGTGTCCCACCTTGTTACACAGGTAACACTTGGGCGGGGGCTTCTGACCGGCCGATCTCTTCTCCGGCTCAAGGCGTCCGGAGTCTTCTCGTTTCTCCCTTTTAGCCCTTCCTAGATTGGTGCTTCTCTGCGCCTCAAAGTACTGGTCGGCCAGTTCCAGCATTTCGGCAAGAGACTTCGCTCTTCTTTCTTTCAGGTACAGAGAAAGACTTGGGTGACACCCATTCAGAAATTGCTCTTTTATCAGCAGCTCCCGCAGTGATGCATACTCCCTTTCTATTTCGGCAAGCTCTGTCCAGCGGTCAAAATAGTGGCTCAGGCGCGCCGCAAATTGTGTGGCGGTTTCGCCATCTGCGGGCGTCTCACTTCTGAACTTCTCTCGGAAGCCATCCACGGTGAAGCGAAACCTTTTCAACAGCGCGGCCTTGACCTTGCTGTAATCAGCGGCGTCCTCTGGAGTCAACCTCCCAAACACGTTCAGTGCTTCGCCGCTTAAGCGGGCGCTTAGAGCCGTAGACCATTGGTCTTCTGGCCAATTTTGGCTTCTGGCTATTCCTTCGAACCGACGAATGTAAGCGTCGAGATCATCCTTTTTTTCGTCAAATGCCACAAGGAGCTTGCTCGGGTTCAGGCGTACGCCGTTATTTTCTTCTCTTATGCTCCGATCGGCTGACGTAGAGTCTCTCTCCAAACGCAGTGCCTCGATTTCTGTTTTTAATTTCTCGATCTCACCATTGCGTGCTTTCTCCTCTCGCTCCGCTTTCGCTCGCTCTAACTGAAGTTGTCTCTGAAATTCGTTCTCCCTTTCTCTTTCAGCCCTCTCAGACTCTTCTCGTGCTGCCTGTCTTGCTCTCTCAGCTTCTTCACGAGCCTTCTCAGCTTTCTCTTTTTCGTCTTTTTCTTTCTGTGCGACCCACTTTCGCAGTTCGCCCCCTGACAGGCCCAGCTGGCAGCCCAACGCTACAATTTTCTCTAAATCCATGATTGCAAAGGTATCGCAATCTAGTCACAATCCTCTAGCCTCCAGTTAAGTGTATCTACTGAGACAAAGTTAGTGGGAGCACCAACTCATTAAGGCCGTAGCAGCCTATGCTGCAAGAGTTCCAGGCTCTTTCTCTTCCTCACCGCCCACATCAGACGTCCTGTCGCGGACGCCAATTTGTCACCGTTTGCTTATCTGGGTGCACGGTCGGAAGATAGGGGGAGTCTACTCAGCGAGCAAACAACCCCTCACCGAGACTACAGGGCACTGGTGACGAAGGGGGTGGCCGTCTGATGTGCGGCTTTCGCCAACCAGAGCGGTAAGAATGAGTCTGAGCCTTGGACAACCAACAACAGAAAGACTTATATTTGGAAAGACAAGACACTATACAAGCACGAGGGCAAGAACCAAACGAGAGGTAACTTAAAAGGAATATAAATACAAGAACAGTTCGAAATCGGGCAAATGATTCAATCAGGAGCGTTAACAATTAGAGATTATGAAGTAGAACGGTTAACTAAGAAAGGAAAAAAAGTTCGATGCATATGAGAGACAAGAGTCCCACAATATTCACCGACCGGGCCGGACGATGCACCGCTGACGGAGGCGATTCGGCTACCTGTGAAGCGTGGCTTCGTCGTAGGCCAGGCCGTCCGAGACGATCACGGTGATTCGAGACCCGGGAGTACGTTGGAGTCCTCCAGGGCGCGGGTCGCCGATGGTGTGGAGTGCAAACTGGCGGAAGCCGTTGTCACAACACGACGTCCAAACGTAGCTAATTGGTTTCGGCGCGGTTTCTCTTTTTATAACGGTGCCGGCGCGGAGAGACAGAGAGAGGGAGAGGGAGAGAGGAGAGGGAGCACACAACACGTACGCAACACGTCGGCCGCCGTCGAGCACACAGCTTCCCTCTCTCTCCCTTCTAGAATCATCGGCGCGCCTTAGCGCTGGCAAGTCCACGCTCCCCTCTTGAAAGAACTCGAAGCTTCGGTTAAAGCTGGGCGGCGGAGCTTTTATTTTGGTATTTTCTTGTCGGCGAGCCGGAGAGTGGTCGCGTTACCGCCGCTTGGTTCGAGAGAGTTCCAGCGCTTTCTCGGGGTGAACGGAACCGCACTGAACGAATCGAACGACTGGGCAACCCAAATTGGGTGCGGCACAACAACATGATTAAGCCGTACGACACTTCTAGACGCAGTACGCTCGAGGTTGTGACAACAAGTCTTTTAAACGCAGGAAATAATCTAGCCCTAACGAACAAAAAACGAACTTACTTCGATCCCGTGCCATGATCTTGGCTGTTGAGCAGATTTGACGTAGTTCCACGTCCCACAGTCGCTTCCGTCTTTGTCGGACACATTTGAAACTAAAGCAAACTCCACGCATCACCACTAATCGGGTAATTGGACCGTTCGCCGGTCGTGAACACAGGCATTCAAACGCACACGGCCGGCAAAACGTGCGAAAGATAGGCCGTTGATTCGATGAGATAGTATTTGTATCTTCAACACGTTTGAAATAAAACGATCAGCAAACCGCATTATAAAACTCATAAAAGACACTACAATAATAAATTATTGCGCACGTCAATATCGCCACAATATTATGAAAAAACTCTGAACATGTTGCAAAATAATAAATACGAAACTAAGCCTACAATGGTTCAAAAAGAATTCAGCAGACATGCAGCCTTCTAGAAAAAGAGCCGAGGTGAGCCGGGCGGCGGTAGCCTAGTGTGTTGTCGCTCTGGTTTGCTGAGCGTGTGGTCGTTGGTTCGAATCGCGGTAAACGCTATTTGTGTTCTTACGTTTGTATTTCTTTTATTTTAAATATTTTTCTTCACCTTTTTGCATTGGTTTTTATTATTTTAAATATTTCTTTCTCATCTTTTTGTATTACCTTTTATAATTTGAAATATTTTTTCTCACCTTTTTGTATTTGTTTTTATTTTTAAATCTTTTCTCACCTTTTTGTATTATATTTATTATTTTAAATATTTTTTCTCACCTCTTTGTATTAGGTTTTATTTTAAATACTTTTTCTCGTCTTTTTGTATTACTTTTTATTATTTTAAATATTTTTGTCTCACCTTTTTGAATTCGTTTTTATTATTTTAAAATTTTTCACACCTTTTTGTATTAGTTTTTATTATTTTAAATATTTTTTATGTTTATGCTGTCGTCGGCACCGTTCTTCAGGGTAACAATCACGCAGAAGGTGAAAATAAAAGTGCGAGCCCACATTTGAATTGATGCAATTCAGAACCCTGGCCCTCTTGTTTTGCCGGATGATTCGCTTCCTCCGTGCTAATAGGTGGGTCAGTGTAGTAGGCAAACAGCGCAAGTCCTTTCAACGAAGAAATAAAAATAATAATAATGGGCACATTGAGAGCAAAATGAGAAAATGTGTAAGTGGTAAAACTGCCACAGTGATGAAGCCAAAGTTTGTCATGAAAACGGTCATCTTCACCCACTATTGAAACAAAAATACCGCCATTTTAAGGCAGTAATTTAGTGGAGCTCATAGCGCGCTACGTACTAAGCACATCTCTTAGTTTTCTGACTTCCGGAAAGTAGTATTTAATTTTGTTCTGGTAGATCAGCGCTATCCCCCGCGTGCCGCGTGGTCTTACCTATACAGGTTGTGCACCGCAGTTTTACTTATTATTAGGCCTAAACACTTTTTTATTCCTGAGATTCAAGTACAGCGCGGATAATTAAACTTGATTTCAGAAATGGTATCGTTCGGCATTGTAACATTTATTTTTCGTAGCGTCAAGGGGTCACATTCACAAACCCAGCAGTGTGAACATCCACAACGCATTGGTGTTTCTCGCTTTTTTGAGTAAAGAAAAAAAAGTTTTTATATTCGTGTTCCTCTGGTACGGTATGTCGTATAACATAAGCTATTAAGAGACTGATATCGTTTGGCTATGTGAACATTTAAAATATTTCTCTTAGATGATCGTAACTACCACATAAAACCGTCGATTCCTGCCTGAAATAGCATATTTTCACACTAGATTAAAATGACCAATAAAATGATCTCTCAGGAGAGTTATGTACCTCTCGTGGCGTCATAAGCAATAAACACATCTCTTACTTTTCTAGTTTCTGGAAAGTAATGTTTATTATTGTTTTTGTAACTCAAAGCGCGTGCTCAATCATGCCACGTCTTTTTTCTTTTTTTTTTTCATTCGAGGCTCCGCTATGCCGTTTTTATTTTTTTATCAGAGCCAAACACGTGCGTATAACGCCGGACCTTAAGTATAGTACATCAAAATAAACTAACTTCCTGAAAAAAGTATCGTTCGGCGTTGTAAAACTTAATTTTCGTGGCGTAGGGGGTCAGATTCTCAAATCCTGGACTGCAAATTTTCCTCACTGCATTGTTTTTTCTCGCGTTTTCGCGATAAAACACGTCAGCCTTGCCATGGTGGGATCAAATACGCCAGCGTCGGCAGTCATTTACGAAGGATTGATCAACGCAAACATTTCCACTCGCTATTCATGAATTGCCGCAGTTCGTCAGAATCTCAATGAATTGACTGCATAGTGAAAAAGGCAAAACAATAAAACGATGCCGGTCAGTAAACGGAAGTTCCCGGGACTCGCCAGCCTGCGAACAGAAAAGCGACGATGCCGGCCAGTCACTGAACTTCCATGTAATACTGGCCATCAAAGACAGCAAAATACCGATGCCGGCCAGTTACTGAACTTCCATGTAAATACTGGCCATCAAAGACAACAAAATACCGATGCCGGGCAGTTACTGAACTTCCATGTAAATACTGGCCATCAAAGACAGCAAAATACCGATGCCGGCTAGTTACTGAACTTCCGTAAATACTGGCCATCAAAGACAGCAAAATACCGATGCCGGCCAGTTACTGGAACCTCCATGGAAAGACTAGCCACCAAAGACAGCAAAAACCCGATGCCGGCCAGTCACTGTAACTTCTACGGCTGGACTGGCCAGTGAGCAAGACGAAACTCCGACGCCGGCCGGGGCCGGTAGCTTCCCGGCGCCCATGGCCAGGCGCTGCCATCCTGTTACCATGGACGGGCCGGCGTAGTCCCGATACCGGCCGACGCGGAGTGCTACCTGCATCTACATGTTGACTGGCACCATATAGCGCCATATACAGGAGTATCAGGCATCCTATACAGTTATATATGACAGCCACTGGCACCATATATGACTTTATCTGGCAATATATTGCGTCATATATGGTGTCACCTTACCATATCTGCCCTGATTTCAGCCCTTGTATGGCAATATATGACCTTATATGTCTACTTATATGCCCATATACGGCCCTATATCAAATATATCTGGGTCATATATGACATTTCTGTAAGGGAGTACCTAGAGACAAGTTGAGAAATGCTCATTGCGGGATCGTCCTTTTGTTCGTTTTCTTTACAACTTTTTTGTAATGAGCCGTCGCAGACTGTCGCCGCGAAGCGGAGTGACTGGTTGGCCAGGTGGGTTAGCATTCCTCTTATGAGCCGCCGCCGACTGTCGCCGAAAAGCGGCGTGAATGGGTGGGCCGGCTAGGTTAACAAGCGCCGTAGTGATGCACGCGCGACGTAGTGATCGTCCCCCCCATTGCACCGTGAAAGCGGCGAAAGCTGCAAGTTCTTATCTTCGACAAGAAAGAGCACACATGAGGTTTATTACAGTACGGCGATATTACGCGTTACTATAGGGTAGGATTTGCTTTAAAATTTAAGGACAAAAATTATTAATTATGGCTTTGAAACAGCGGCGACCAGTTGGCCTCTTCAACGAGTTTTCCTTCGACGAGTTTCCCGATGACGAATTGGCCTATTCGACGAATGGGCCGCCGACGACTTGGCCGTCGACGAGTTGGCTTTCGACGAATTGGCTTTCGACGAATTGGCCCAGACCCGTGCTTTTGATGTTCGGTTCAATTCACCTGTATTTGAAGAATCACAAATTCTAAAAAGAAAAGCTTTTTTCAAAATTTATGTTCCCGCATAACAAAGAAGAGCAATTTAGATGCTCATTTTAGACAGAGTGTAGTATGTTTACCAGTGTGTTGCGTTTGTGTGCGCTAGAGTCGCACGCGCCGTGTACCCGGTAGTTGAGATTGTGGGACCCACTTTAAAGAAATATCAAAAATCAGTTTTGCGAGCTACGACACTGTAATTTACAACATAAGGACCGCCAGATGGTGAGTTCACTGTGTAAAATTGTCAGACAACCGTCTTGTCACAGTCAAAAGTTACAAATAAAGTGAAAAAATTCAATGTACCTCCTATGGCAGCGAAAAAAACATTGTTGTGGGCCAACGAACGTTAGATTACACAGAAAAAGGGAACGAGAGCAAATTGAGCAAGCTCTTTGTCATTGCTGTTGACGTTTTTGTTAAATAAAACCCAGAACGTTTTTTTTTTATTTTTCCTTTAGACATGCTGCGCTCAAACCAACTAGGAAATGTAAAATTAACTAGCCCAAATTTAAGCAATATTATATTTTGCTTTCCTGGGTACTTGTGCATCGAAATTTTGTTGTTTTTCTTTGCAACTTTTGATTGAGGCACATCTGCGCTCTGAAACTTCTACAAAATAAATCCACCACCTAGCAGCCTTTACGTGATAAATTACAGTGTCGTACCTCGCAAAACTGACTTTTCCCGATTTATTTAAAGTGGGTTCACAAAAGTGGACCACCGGTACATTCAGCTCGAGTTGTGGTTAAAGGGCGAAACACATGCGCGTCAAAACTGTCCGATTCGACGTGCGAACTGCCGGAACGGACGTTCGAGGGCGAGGTTTTCGTCACACCGGAGGCTACGAAAACCGTCGCCCTCCAGCGTCTTTTCCGGCAGTTCGCACGTCGGATCGGACAGTTTTAACGCGCACGTGTTTCGCGCTTAAAGGAGTAGAGAACAGAGCGAGAGCGAAGTCCACGCTACAAACACTCATCTAAAAGGCTTTCACCGCGCGAGTATGTGTGCAATGTTCACAACGTCGGGTTCTTGCAGCATTGGCTTCGCTCGTACATGAAATAAAATCACAGACATGCGCGGATGTAAAGCTTCCCAGGTAGCACGCCAGAGGAATGCCCAACTTGGGCAAAGGTCTGGCAAACATAAGGGCCCAACTTTGGCGCAGTTAGGTTTTTGCACCATGGCATTCATCAGTGCCAAAGTACGGTGCCTAACTATAGCCTTAGTTGGGCGATCCTAGGGCATGCCAAAGTTTGGCTCTTCTCTGGTACGCCAGAGGAGTGCCAAAGTTGGTGCCATACTTGAGCCATAACTGCCATAGTAAATCCTAACCTGGGGATTCGGGGCATGCCAAGGTTTGGCGTTTCTCTGGTCCGCCAGAGGAGCGCCAAAGTTGGTGTCATACTTGAGCCATAACTGCCATAGTAAATCCTAATCTGGGAATTCCGGGCATGCCAAGGTTTGGCGTTTCTCTGGTCCGCCAGAGGAGCGCCAAAGTTGGTGCCATACTTGAGCCATAACTGCCAAAGAAACGCCGAATTTGGGTATTTCGGACATGCCAAGTTTGGCCTTTCTCTGGTCCGCCACAGTTCTGCCAAAGTAAGTGCCAGACTTGAGCCATAACTGCCAAAGCAATGCCTAATTTGGGTATTTCGGACATGCCAAGTTTGGCTTTTCTCTGGTCCGCCACAGTTCTGCCAAAGTAAGTGCCAGACTGGAACCCTAACTGCCAAAGCAACGCCTAATTTGGGTATTTCGGCCACGCTGAGTTTGGCTTTTCTCCGGTCCGCCACAGTGTTGCCAAAGTAAGTGCGAGACTTGAGCCATAACTTCCAAAGCAACGCCTAATTTGGGTATGTCGGACATGCCAAGTTTGGCCTTTCTCTGGTGCGTCACAGTTCTGCCAAAGTAATTGCCAAACTTGAGCCATAAATGCCGCAGTAAATCTTTATTTGGCGATTCGGGGCATGCCGAAGTTTTGCTCTTCTCTGACTATCCACTGAAGTTCCAAATAAGTGACAAAAGTGGCAAAAAAAACCGAGAGGCCTGCCCAAGTTTGGAATATCTCTGGTGTGTCACAGAAGTGCTCTTTCACGCGCCCCAGAAGAGAATTAAATTAAACAAGCGTCTGAAACACGATGGTCAGATGTCATCACCTCCGTTCCCAAGCAGCACGGGAATACTTTGCAGTATCGTGCCAGTACCGGCCGAAAGTCGGTTCCAATATCGCTCAAATGTCCAGTTTTGCACCACCGTTTGATATCCGGCAGGTATTGCCGTACAGCTGTTTTGCCCCGGCCTAGTGTTCGCGCAATATTGTGCAAATACTCTACGATGCGTCTGCTCCGTATTGGCCGAACGTCGTGCAAGTCTGTGTTGTGTACGACGTTGCATATCATTTCTAGCATATCACAAATATATACGGACAAACAAAATGTTTTCGATTGCTCCCAGAAGTTTATTAAACAACTATCATTACACACAATGTATTCTCGACATATTTAGAAAGGTCACACTTTTCTGTAAAACTAAATGCAAATTATAAAATAGAATTAACACTGTCCTCATGCCAAGCAAAACTCATCACACAAAAAACCGTGGAGACTCAGAGGAAAGCAGGACTACTATCAGAAGCATGCTTGCAGTGTACTTACTAATAAAAGAACGATATCACGTAATCCTTGACAGATGCATAATCCAACTCAGGCACCCAACAAACACACTCGAGAAAGAAGGTTGCGCACATTCAACTGACGTCTCGTCGTCGGCGAAGAGCAGTTTTTGTCGAAGCGTGTCCAACAAACACATCAAAAGAATTCCACGAACTCCGGTGAAAGAAATGGCTGTTACCAAAAAAATTGGCATGGACGTATTCCGGCCATTTACGACGAAAAAACACGGCCGCGTCTGCAACGCACGAAAGCAACAGAACACTGAAGAGCGCATTTCGAAAACCGGACCTACGTGGCCCGCCTATTTCTATAACTAGGCAAACGGCGAAAGCAACAGCCCCAGAGATCCCATCAGCGTGACAGAGAGAGTCACGTGAAAAACTTTTCGTCCAAATGTTTTTGTCTACGCTTCCTACACACAGAGGTCACGCGTTTCGCTCCACCCTTTTGATTTGCTTAAAGCGGCTGTCGCGTTCGCTGACAGCCACACGAAGACACAAAAGCAGGTGGGGAGGATTTGCAAAAGGCGAGGTCGAAGGGGCATCAACAACGCAGCTAAGCTCTCTCAGCATTTTCAACGCTTTAGAGTAAAAAAAAAAAAGACAACTTTAAAAAAAAAGAAAAAAAAAAACCTTGCTGTACAGCCAAAGCTACAGGGGAGAGAGTGGGGGAAGAAAATTGGGAAGCGTTTGCTTGGAAGTAGGAAATGAAGATTAGGCTTTAGCGTTTTGGAGGTCGCCGTGTGTGTCGACCTTCGGGTTGTTGTTGTTCGGGAGGTCGGTTACCTTTGCGAAAGTGATGGAGCCGGGGAGTGGCTCAGGCTGTCGGGAGCGAACTCGTCGGTCGTCTGGTTTTGCGTTTGAGTTCTTTTTTTCCCTTTCTTTCTCTTGTTTTCCCTTTCTCTTTTTCATTTGTCTGAAAGTCTATTTATTGGAGTGTTCATATGTATAAAATTCAGCTGCGTTTGAGATTTTGTTGTGTTCGTCCGTTTTTTTATCGTTCCCCATCTCAGGTTTTCCAAGATGTCGATTAATTACCAGCTCGCCTGCACTCTATCACTGCTTACTGTTCAACAGTAGGGAAATAAGGTACGGGGGAATCCCAGCCCTTCTCTGGAATGAAATGGAACGGAATGAAAGGAAAGGCCGCTTCTGCCGGTGACCTTGTCGTCTTGCCTAGTCTGTCAGCGTTCGGCTTCCATTGTGGGCCTCAGAAAGATAATCTCCTTTCTTGAAAGCGAAATGGAAGGGGTGCTTATGTTTTTATGTTTTGCAGGCTTGTCGCCATCCGATAGGCCTCAATTATTTCTCTCCCGACTCGCTCGCAGTAGCCTCCCATGGCTGTCGCGCCGGCGAAATTAGGATTGCAGCCGACACATTTTCTCCCGTGAATGAAGATCGGGTGCTGAGAATCCGAAGCAGCTCTTTCGGCGTCCAATTGATGTTTTTGGAGTCGGTCGTTGAGGCATCGCCCCATTTGCCCGATCTACCTGGCCCCGCAGGAGAGGGGGATTGCGTACACTTTTTCCGATTCCTCTCCTTCCCCCAAGATTTCCCCTTCCCGCACTCCCACGGAGCGGGCGGGCTTTGAGCTTGAAGCCGAAAATAAATGTTGTTGAAGTTGAACGATTGTTCTGTCTGTATCGTCCCTTATGTGTCTCCACTTTCTAAATGTTTAAAAAGTACCAACACGCTAAAAGAGTACAAGTTCCGGGATTTCATTTTAATTCCCCAAGTGTGATGCGGGAGCTGCGCCACGGAGCCCCGCAGTGCTCAATCACAATGCAAGACACGCACAGAGCCACGCTCGCTTTTGCAATGGGCCGCCTAATAATGATATCTGTTGAGGAGACGTGCGCACATCAGTCTCGCGCAGCGCTAGCTCAATGGCACCACTTTCTGTAAAGGCGCATTCAGCGATTTTAGCAGTCGGGCGATGCGACAAAATTGCATCAAAAAAATAAATAATTAGATGGTCACTTTGGCGTGCGCGATGAGCGAGCCCAACGCCTTCGTTGGCGAGTTGCTTCTCAAAAAGTCTCTCTCCGAACGCCGTTGATTGGCTCAGCCTCTCCGCGACTAAATCGCATCGCAAAACGTCGGGTCAGCAAGCGACTGCTCAAATTCCGTCGCTTTTTCCCGCGATGGTCGCTTTTGCGATGAAAGTTATCGCACGACTAGATCGCATCGCCGGTGTGAACGCGCCTTAATGTCGAACCAGTCTCACGGCGCGTCCCGATATTGGCGTCTGTACCGACGCGCGAGTACAACATCCGGCACAATTCGCGTTTGCAAAGCCTGGTCCAGCCGCGTCAAAACACTCAGCCAACCTTTGGACTGGAGAAATCAAGAGACACCCAAAATAGGATAAAGTGGCCAGCCGAATAAAACTTGATTTCTATTTAATTAAGATGAAGACCACCCGCGTACATCAAATACCTCATCAGCCGAACTCCAAGGCAGCAAGCCTAGTTCTGGCACTTGTTTGGCAACTTTGGCCCGTAGCTGCCAGATGACAGTCGAACTATCGGGAAGCGAAGCCTAGCTTTGGCACTTGTTTGGCAACTTTCGCCCGTAGCTGCCAGATGACAGCCGAACTATCGGGAAGCGAAGCCTAACTTTGGCACTTGCTTGGCAGCTTTGGCCCGTAGCTTCCAGATGACAGCCGAACTATCGGGAAGCGAAGCCTAACTTTGGCACTCGTTTGGCGACTTGGGCCCAAATATGCCAGATGTCAACCGAAGTACAAGGTAGTAAGCCTAACTCTGGCACATCTGTGGCAATTGTGGCCCGAAGGTGCCAGATGAGCCGAACTATCAAAAAGTGAGGCCTAACTTTGGCATTACTTTGGCGATTTTGGCCCGAAAATGCCGAATATCTGCCGAACTACCGGGCAGTAAACCTAACTCTGGCATTTGTTAGGCGATTGAGGCCCAAAAATGCCAGATGACAGCCGAACTACCAGGCAGTGAAGCCTAAGTTTGGCACTTGTTTGGCGAATTAGGGCCAAAATACCCAGACTGTTGCCAAGGGAGGTCAGGTTTGGCTCTGCTTTGGCTTCTTCGGGCTTTTCACTGCCCTAAACTCCCAGACAAAAGCCAAGTTGTGGCCCAGAACTCGGTGCTACCTATATTTTCCGCCAAATATAGCGGGAAAATTTTTCCGCTAAATTTATTGGGGAAACATTTCCGCTAAATCTAGCGGGGAAAGTTTTCCGCTAAATTTAGCGGAAAAAATTTCACGTCTAATTTAGCGGGGAAAATTTTCCGCTATATTTAGCGGGGAAGATTTTACGCTAGATTTAGCGTGGAAAATTTCCCGCTAGACTAAGCGGGGAAAATTTTCCGCTAGATTTAGGGGGAAAGGTTTTCCGCTAAATGTAGCGGGGAAAATTTTCCGCTAAATTTAGTAGGGAAATTTACCCATCATGCACCGCGCGGTTACGCCGACGGCGACGCCGACGCCGCTCAAGCCGGAAACGGGCGCCTAAGAGCTGCGCTCTAAAAGCAGTAAAACTCCATTCCCCCGTGGCAAGGTTGATAACGAAACTGAAGTGTTGCGAGTGACTACAGATTGAGATTGTACTATCCCGAAAAAGGCTGCGCGGAGAACTACTCCGGGTCCGACCGGTCTGTCCGAGGAAGACACAGTTTGGGCGCCACACTCGTTTCTTACATCTTTCTGCATGATCATAATCGAAACATCACGTGCACCCTATTTTCAACCTGAAAGGATTACTCTATTTAACTCTGACGCGCTTATTAAAACAAGATCTGCTTCTCGCTACCACTGTTAGGGGATTATATGGACTACTCAACGATGTAGAGGGGCTTAGAGTGATAAACCGGAAGTTCGGAAGTGGCACCCCCCTCCCCGGTTGCCGCCATGTTGTACGCAAAAGTGACCCCTCGTCACGTCACCTCTCAAGAGCAGTGACGTCATCGGTAAGATGGGAGCGCCCAGAGCTGGCGGATGCGAGTTTGTGCTGTACGCGGTTGCCGTGATGTGCAGCTGCTTTCCGACAACTTCGGACATTTTCGTGCTCGCTGACGCAGGTATAATGGGAAAACATGAAGGAATGACACTTTATACTCTTTTTGCGCAAGATCGCTCTTGATAATCTGTAGATTAACGCATGTGAGACAGCATCAGCCGTATCGCCGTACCGGTGCTCGGATTCCCGGATGTGTTCGAAGATCGATAGAACTTTGAGTGCTTTAAGCATAAAATTTTCGCATTCTCTTTGCTTTGTTTCAACGTTGGAATGTCTGAGAATCAACGCGAAATGTATGCGTCGGACGTAGGGCCTAGGGAAATTCGTTTGAGCCCTAGATAATTGCATAATCACAGTCAACTTTTAGCGAGGAAGCTCCTGCGATCTTTACGTTTTGTACTTATCAACAATTTTACGCTTTAACTTCTACCATAAAATATTCGCATTTTTCTAGCTTCGTTTGAACGTCTGAGAATCGAAGCGAAAGGTATACATCGCGTTGGGGCCTAGGGGAAGTTGTTTTAGCCCTGCGTCACCGAATAACCATAGAAAATTTTGGCGTGGAAGCTCCTGCGATCTTTAACCTTTTGTGCTAATCGACGACTCTACATTCGATCGCTTTTCTTCCTTTTTTTGTGAGTGCGAAGTGCACACTTATTTTCAGCTGCGAGGATGACGTTTTTTTGAGTGTGGGGATGAATAAATTGTTGCAGGCACCTGCTTCAAAGCTATTCGACTTGCTATAAGAACAACCGTTTTGGTGTACGCATAGATTAACTGCATATTGTTTTCTTTCGTAGGATTTATTGCAGCAATACTTTTTTCATAAAGAGTACATTGTACTAGTCGGTCAATTATTCACTTGTTCTAATTTTTTACCTGGATAAGAATATTCATATTTGTGTTTATCCCTTGCCCAAAGAACAGTCTTGTTGAAAAATGTTGACTACCATTCCTTTCGGTCTCTTCAATAGACTTTTTCGAAAGTGTGGGGTTGCCTACACTTTGTGTCACCATAACTTGGAAAAGGGCAACTGCCACAGCCCCATCGAGCCAATCAAAGACACGGAGTGAAGGTGTGTGACAAATCTGTGCAGACGAGCACTCTAATGTTATGTTGACATGTGCCTGTCTCCAACGTGCATATTGACTCACCAAGACTGTATCCTTTGCCGTTTCCCAAATTGTGATGGAACGAATTATAGTAGCTACTAATCTAATTGCCCAAGGCCTTCATACTTTGGGCATTTGTTCAAAAAGAGTGTTATGTCCGCCATCACTGTGAACTCGGCTGAGCGCCTATTGGACTCGAATGCTGCATTAGCGTTCGACGTGAACTGGGGCCCATTCGTGTGCTTTACGCAGAAACAAAATGGCGACAGTCGTGTTGCTTGATGGGGTTTTGCAAAGGGTCTCTTGTGTGATACGTATAGGTAGTGTCCTGCTATAAAGAGACGCATCAACACATACAATTAAACTAGATGCTCAGAGGTGTGTTTTTTTTTCAATTAACAAGTTACAGCAATGTGTTTTAGTGTTTTTATCATGTGTGTAGTTTTAAGTATCCTCTCTGGAATGCTTACAAAGGCACCTGGAGGGAATAAATTATTAAATAACATTTTAACATCACTGCAGTTGGTTTTCGGATGTGCCACATGTTCAGGAGAAGTGGAACGAGTGCAGCCCAATGCAACCAGTCTGCCAGTCTGGTATGTCCCATTAAACAGTATTGAGGGGTCAAAGATGCGAGTGTCCTCAAAAGGTCCAGCACGCGCGGTGAACACAATTCTTTGTGTATATACTCTGAAGACGTAAAGGCGAGGGGAAATGTATTTGATTGGTTAGTGTATCAATTATGTTTATTTCCACTTCATTATATAATTATTGGTTCTTTGCAAATAACTCGATAACGAGTTCTTTCTGCAACATCTTGTGTCAGGTGTTCAGTCGTAGTCCCTGTGGTCTTTGTTCTCGGACGACTCTCCTGGCACGTCGGTGTTCATTTTGGTCGAGTGGCAACTTTGACCGATTGATGTCGTCTTGTTCGTTATCATACGTCATGTGCGGTCACTGACATCTGATGCACTGATGCTGCAGGGCTGGCTTCTAATTTGCAAATTTTCCTGGTAGTTTTCTGCATCAATTCATCAAGCTCGGGCATATTTCAATGCTTCGGCGTTGGGGTGTCTCGTTGAATTGGCATTGAATTGTAACGGGTAGCCGGTGGCGGTCGTCATGACTTTATAGCATAAGTCGCCCTCGGTTCGTCAGATGCCGCTTCGCTCCAAGAAGTTTCCAGTTGAATTGCCTGTCGAACTTATTCTGAAACAATCTCGGCAATCAAAAGAAAAGCCGGGCAACTGATGGCAGGAAGTAGCTTCCTGATCTCCTCACGGACAACGTTTTGCATGACGTCGCGGATGCCTAGCAGGCTGGCGTCAAAGTTGCAGCTGGACAACTCGAGTATCGAGACGCTGGGGAGTTGTTGATATTGACCGGCTCGGGTCTGCAGTGTACATTCAATTTTGGAAGCCTCGGTGATATGAACCCTTCGGCTGTTGTCGTGAAGTTGCGGACAAGGCTGCGGAAGGTGTTGTTCCTCACATTAGGAACAAGGGATTCTTAACTTCTTGTCTTCTGCAGCATCAAGGTTGGCGTGGGTGCTCGATCAGGCGGAAAACATCCTCCACAAAGGCTGTGATGCTCTCGTTGGGGCAGTGTCCTGGACAGAATCAGGAATTCGGCTCTATCTCGTCAATGTTGGCTGATGAGCGAGCACTTCAGCTCGATCTTGAAAACTTTTCACAGCGTTAAGAAGGATTCGTGGTTCTCAAACCAGTGCCAGGCAGTTTCTTCAATGAGAAGTATAGGTTCCGCGGGAGCTGGTTGACCGTCTACCCAATGTGGCGGGCGACACGGTCATATATTTTAATCTAGTTCTTGACGTCTTCATACACCTTGCGTGAAGGGGTACCGTACTGCGAGGAGCGACGGGCATGCGAACGATGGTGGGAGCGGATGCGGTTTGCTGCTACAGGTTTGTCATTGATGGCTTAGTCAGCTTTGGTTTTTTGTGGCAAAAAAACAAATTCCGGTGGTTATTGCTGGTATAGCAGCGACTGGCTCGGATTTCAGGCTCTTCGTGGTGTGTTTCCGAGGTTCGTTCTGGTGGTACTCGCTCGTCTTGCGGTTCTTCTGCCGGGCTCGGGATAGGACTTGGTTCCCGGCTTGCCTTGGGTTTAAGACGCGGGATAATCCACCACCCCTGTCTTGCTATAGGGCAACTCGGCTGACGAGCCGCCAGGGTCCACACAAGGTGAAGGGCTATGGGTAAAGTGTGCAGCACTTCGTGACAATGTACAAACAGACAGAAGAGAGTCTATCCTGATCCACTAAAGAAGCTGCAGTACTGATTTAGTTGCATTCTGTCCAATAAGTCGTCTCCTTCGTGGTTGGCTGACTGCAGGGCCGAGCTGAACGAACTGGAGTGGGACACTTTCCTGGTAATGAGCAGCTGCAGACTGTCGTCGCAAAGCGGCATGAACGGATAGACTGGCTAAGTTACATGCGTGATGGTATGTCCGTACAGCTTGCAATTCGCGTAACGAGTGTTCATAAAACTTCTGTATCGACGAAATGTGCGACAGACAAGCGGAATCAATACCAACTACAACACCTGTGCTCCGCGAAGGTGCACGTCTGCGCCAGAACAATTTAGAAGGCAGCACAGAATCACCTAAAGCACCGCACAGGAACTACCAGCTTGAAGGCAGCTCTTCGGTGCGCCGCGCACTAGTGCTTCGTGAAACTGCACGTCTACGCCGGAACAATTTGGGAAGCAGCACAGTATCATTTTGCACGGCACGGGAACTACAAGCTTCAAGGCAGCTCTCCGGCGCACCGCACAACCGAAGTGAGTCTTCAGTCATTTGAACAAAGCGGCACCACGATTGCACACCGCCAAGCGCGACTCACGCAATTTCCGTCACTAAACTGTGTATTCAAATATATTGCACACGCTTCACTGCAGACCTCAAAGATTCAGATGGTGAACGAGAGCACAAAATCTCCGCCTTAAAACTTATCCTAGCGGTATCCGAATCAATCTGAGGTCTGAGCAACGTAGGGCCGACTGAAACTTCTGTGGCAATATCCCCGTCGGTTACCAGCGAAATGCACACCGTTCCTCCATATTTTCACGTTATACCTACATCAGACGCCACGCTGAACTCTGAAGCCGTTTTCGAACGGCCTCACAAGACGGCTTCCCCGACTGAAATCAACTCGCTGAGACGAACGACAACGAACAAAGCATCCGACAAGCCCCGGCCGATGCTCCGGCCCAGTCGCTGCATCGGCGCTGCCATCTTTCCTTTGACGTCACGTATTTGGTTTGGTGACGTGACGAGGGGTCAAATTTGCGTACAATGGCAGCGTCCTTATGGGGGTCACTTTCGAGTGCAGAACGGAACTCAGGTTTATCGCTCTAAGCCCCTCTACCTCTTTAGGACTACTTCCACTGATCTCAATGACAATTGCTAGATCGCGTTTGCCCACTGCGCGAATGCGGTCACTGGCAGTGATCTTTTGGTTGAGTTATAACAGATCTAGCCAAGATACAGCTGCTGCAGCCACTGGCCACCACCATCATCCATCCATGGCAGACAGCGTTTTGGCAATTGTGTTACATGCTGCCATCAAAAAAGCGTGGGTGATATTTCATGCTTGATTGAAATTGTTTGACGAAACACCCGGCGTGAACAGTAGCCCAAATTTTTAGGACCCGGTGAAAGTTTCACAAAATCGCAGCACCAGGGAAGAAGCAGCAGAGCACGCATCGAAAGTCGCATTGAAAGAAGCATCGAAAGCAGACACCGGCACCAACGTTACTAAAACACTCAGTTGAGAAACTCGCCGTCGAAACCTGGGCCGCTGGCGTCCACCGAGACCGAGCTAAATATGACAACAGCGCCAGTCTCTATCATTCGTCTGTACTGTGGTCACCTTGAACTTTTAGAAACCATGGTTTTGCGAAAAAAAAACGGAAAGACTCTTTTTGTGCGAAAGTTATTGGAATTTAGTACAGAATGAAGGGCGCGTGATGTTTTTAAAATCTTTAGTTTGCAAGGTTTTGTGGCACAACTAATATTGTATATATAAAACCATGCCTCAGCGGTGCTTTCAAGTAGCGCGTTCCGACCTAGGTGCATTTTAACTTCGCTAGTAAGACGCGGCGCGTCCGCAAGGAAGATGGGTGTGGCACCCCTGTAACCTCTTCCATTGTATCTGTTTCGGCGCCAAAATGGCCGATTAAAGCCAAAATAGAAGTAACGTGCGGTTCTTCGAGTGGCCGCTGCGGGAGAAATGGCTGCGTTGTGTTCGCCATTAGCTCGGTTCGCGAGGACAGATCGGGGCCGCTTTTTCAGAGCAGTCTCTTTGGCAGTTTCCTAACTGAGTGGTTTAGTAACTTTGACCAGTATGGAGTCTGCTTTCGATGCGAGGTGCGCTGCTTTCCCCCGGTGCTGCGCTTTCGTAGAATTTTCGCCGGGTCCTCAAAGATGAGGATACCGTTCACGCCGGGTTTCAAGACTCTGCTTTGTCGAACAACTTCAATCAAGCACGAAATATCACCCACGGTACAGTGTACTAGATCTACGGCTATTTTATGGCAACCTGCCGCAATTGCGCTATGCGCCATATTACTATGATGGCTAGGGATGTTATAACTCTACCTAAAGAGGGCCAACCGTGGACGCATTCCGGTCCATAGGCAGAGCTGGTCAAACGCGATCCAGCAATTGTCATTGAGATCAGTGACTACTTCCATCTGACTTAAATAAACTCCTGCATGCAACAAGGCGCGCGTTGCACTCTGGGAACTAGTTGGCCAGGAAGGTGAGTGCCATGGTTTCGGTTTCGATCGACACGTCGTCAAGACATTATACAGAGAGCGTGGACTATCAACGGCAATGATCTCACGTTTTCTGGTCTCGAGAGCATCATTTTTGGTCTCTAAACTAGCCTAAATGGCCAGACCTCGAAGCTATGGCACAAGCCAGAGGGAGAGAGAGAGAAGCAGCTTTATTGAACCGAGCTAATTACGACGTCTTCTTAGACGCCGTCGATGGAGACGTATAGCTTGTCTTCACACATGCTTTTTGTATTTTTGTACACGATCGAGCATTTCTGTTAGCATTTCGAGATATATGTGAACGAGCCAGCGCTGGGAATCTCGACGCTGCGTAGCTCGGGTATCTTGCTAGTGTACGAGTCAACAAGCTGTAACAACCAATAAGTTTTCATACGTCGAGCTCGCACCTTTACAGCTGGTCAGGAAGGTTTTTTTTGTTTGTTTTGCGCGTCCTTAGACGAAATATATATATTTTTTTGTAAGTACTGTTTTTCTTAATACGCCTGAGTACGTGATGTGAAACTTGGAGGCGCCATTGGAAAGCTCAATTTGAACACACTTTTTATCTCTTATCTGTACTGACCCGCAGCACTGCACAAAGCTAAGTCCCCATCCGCTTGCATTCCACGAATATTCAACACCGCGTATGCACATAAAGTTATTCTACAATTATATAGGCACATTCCCACATACAAACTGTTTTAAGAAAGCAACAGTCGAGCAATTGTGAGAAGAATGTCGCACCGTTCGCCGGAACTGCGAGGGACGGGCGTGAAACTCTATGCGGTGTGCCAAAGGAACGAAATTATTCAAAGCGTCTTTGACGGTTCCTAACGGCCGTAAAATGTACGAGTTTGCTTTCTTCCTGACTAAGTATGCCGAGATAATTTCAGACACACCTGTCAGACGCAGATCTTGGGTGTCAGTAAAAGCTCGTCCAAAAATTCTTAGCGAGGTGTAGGAGAGCCTTGTTAGAGCCTCCGTCGCAGCGAGCCGACCTCAGCGTTTGCATAAACTTAATCTACTATCAGCGTAAAATTTGAGTAGGCGATATATAATGACACGAGTAATTTTCGTGCAGTAGTGAGGTCGAATTTATTGTCAACACTGGGCTCAACTTTGAGACTCCTGTGAGGATGCGGCTTGCTTTTCGCAAAATGAAGCAAACAGAGAGCGGACGTTTGGAAACAAAATACGTGTAATGCTCAAGGTGACCAAATTGCAGTGGTAGTTCACTGGCACTAGACGGGATTTTTGAAATTGAGCTCAAAGATGCATTCGTGGGTGAGATGACTAAGCCGCGTCTTACTACGTTTGCACACGCACGCACAATATCCGGTGTTTCGGGAACCAAGGAAAGTGCCCCAGTTTTCGTTTCGTATCGTTCGGGAATGAATGTATTGTACATTCGGGAAAAAAGAAGCTGCTAAATCAAAACCGAAACTGAGTGGCCAACTAGTTCCCAGAGTGCATTTCGTCGAAACGCCGTGTAACCCGTCCTGTCCACTTTTTTTTTTTTTTTTTTTTTTTTTTTTTAGAGTAGCACAGTAGCACAATTATAGTTTTGAGACTTCGTGTTTTGACAAGAACACACCTCATCCAGCATACAGCCAGCCTTCGATAGGCTTTGCTAGAAAGCCGATCCAGTATCCAATCTAAAGCCGTACGTGGTAAGCAAACAAAATGGCGAGCGAGATAATGAATGGGCTGGTTTAGAGTTGGCGTGGTTCGCGGCATGTTTTAGGTATGGTTACTCCAGGGTTAAAAAATGTTTATGCGACAGTGGTGGCGAGTGAAAGCGCTGCATGTAAATGTATGCGGGGCAGAAATCGCTCGAAGTTACCCACCCGTGCTTTGATTTTGATTTTCGTGTTCTGTCGGTTTGGTCGTACGTAGGACTTGTGAACCAACTTCCGCTCAACAACGCCGGTAAGCATTATGCTGGTGGTTGACTCGACGGCCCTTCGCCCTATCCCGACGATCGTTTCGTCGGCATGTCCCGCGAGACCCGCGAGACGGAGTAGCCGTCATGTAAAAGAAAGTACGAGCAGCAGGAAAGGGATGCGGCCGCGCATTATTTCGTACTGGCGAGCGACCGCACTTTTCTACCGTTTATGTTCGCGCACGTTTATGCATCGGCTTTTGCCCGTTCGTGGTGTAGATGCCCTTTGCCTTTCGTTGCATCTTGCCGTTTCCACGCTTCGAGCGCACCTTCGGGCCTCCCGGCCGAGTACGGGCGAGTGTCGCGCTTGAGCCGGCGAGACGGCGATCGGTCGACGGCGGCCTCCGTGTGTTGTAAGCGTTGAAGTGAAATGGGGCGGGGGGGGGGGGGGGGGGGAATAGAGTCAATCGAGTACGCGCGCTAGTCGCGTTTGTCTCTGACTCTTGGGTTAGGGTGAGGGGAGCAAAGTGGGGGTGAGTGTCGTCGCATCGTCGCTCTTACTCCGTGAGTGGGGCGGGGGGAGGGGGGGGGGGGAGCGGGGGGGGTTAGGGGGCTTCCAGCACTGGTGGCTAGCACCGCACGGTGTCAGGAGATCAAGGCAGTCTCCGGGGGCGACCGCGCGGTGTAGGAGGAGGCAAGCAAGCTCGCCGAGACGCCGCTGCCGGGGGCAATGGTCTGTGCCGTCCGCGAGCCGCTTGTCCGTTATTTTATTTATCCTTGCATCAGGGCTTAGATTATGACGGTAACCTTGCATTGCTTACCATACTTCGCAAAGTCGTAACAATGTTTCTACAGGCGACACCTAGAGCCGCTCGGCAAATTTTGCGGCGCGCAAGACACTTTTTTTTTTTTTTTAGCGACGCGACATGTTTTTTACATTATAATTTAGTGGCATATGGAAACTTTCTGCTCGTAACGCAATCGCACCAATGCTGAAAAATTCCCCACGTACTGGCTAAACGTCATCATCGCAAGCTCGGCTCGTTTTTCCAAGTTCACCTTAACGAAACTAGGTACCTTCGATTAAAATTCGGCGTATGTCCAGGCAGTTAGCGGCATCCTACGCCTTGGTAAGCGCATCCGCGCGTTCTGAAGTCCCCCACCAGCATGGAACAGGGCCCCGTCCTTACTTAGAGTGTCGTAATATGCAAGGAATGTATACTCCGTTCGCCCCTAAGCTGAGACAAGAATCTCCGCCTTCAGCGCAAGCTCGCTGGCTCCTGCAGTGCTTTGGTTGCGCGTGCCTGCGCGCTCGCTCTTGTGTTAGCAAGGGCAGAAAGCTCGCGTTAAAGGCGGAGCTTCTAGTCTCAGCTTAAGAATGAACCGAGTATAGTCGAAACGCCATTACCGTTGCTTGAAAAACTGGATGTAAATAAACTACTCGCGCGAAACCTCGGTATCACGAAACCGTTGCAAGTAAAAAGCTACAAAGCATGGTGTAAACAGACCTTTACGCGCAATGAGCACCGTTTGTTTCTCTTTTACCGCTACTTCTATTACTTGGCGTATACCGGAATGCGACGTTGTCGTGTTTCATTGTGTCAGTGCATGGGGATGTAGCCATGGAGTTATTATAATGTACGCTAAAGGTTTCGAAGACGTGACAGTGTGAAGTAACTTGAACGAACATCATGCATTACCTCGCCTTTCATTCTCGTGAGGAGAAATATAATTCATCGAAGAGAATGACGAAATAACGGTGGCGCCCGTCCCTCTGTTGTGGTTCGACGTGAGTATGAAACAACGGCGTGAGGCCAAGCAAAATGTCTGGGGCGGACATCTTGTCTCGTGTTCGAGCGGGCCAAGCACCAGACCCTGACTGGCCTTCGTTCCAAGCATTAAGTTTACAGAAATGCAGGAAGTATTATTTTCAGTATTCCTCTTCATGTTAACGGCTACTGATGTGCTAGCACATGTTTTTGATCTGCCCTCTGTTAGGATGCTCGACCACACTAGCTTGCGTGCAGTTGCTCAATTTAGCTAGCTCCATAATCTTCGTAGTGACACACGCACATTTACGGTAGTGACTGAGTCCTTCAATATGCTACTAGTCGCAAAACTTTCTCGTAATACTGTGGGAAAGCATTGCAAGCTGCCAAGAAGGGCCGTGGTACTGTCCTAATTTGGAGAGGTTCGACGGACAGCTTAGAGGCTTGTTTTTATCTGCTGCAAGTTCGCTTCGGCGCCGTGCTGTGCAGCTTGTGTTTATACCTTGAAATATTGTACCAATGGCCAGATTTTGGTGTTTGGTGAGATTGAGATCTCGGCAGGCTTCTACTGAAGGAGCCGACATTTCTTTAACAGACACGTCGCCTGCTAAGGTTAGTGAAGAGGGAGGATTTGTCTGTCCCAGAGTGCCATTTGCTGCGGGAAACAAGACGCCGTCGCGTCGTCTGCTACCAGAACCGAAGAAAGGTAGATTATCTGTTACGCACTATGAGCTGCGAGTGAAACGATAGAAAACAAAGTTGCATTGGGAACTTCTGATTTTAACAAGGGTCGCAATTGACGACACGTGCTTCACTTGGAAGTGCCAATTCATTCTAAAGCGTGATATGCCTCGGCGCGAGGTATCATGTGACCACAGAGCAGCCGCTTGCAGTCAGAGTTTCGTTTTTTATACCAGGGCAAGTGTTCTTTACTGTATTCTCTGCAATTCTTAGATGCTTGATAGTTAAAAAAAGGCCGTCCTGAAAGTCCAGGCAACGGCAGTTCTAACAAAGGTACAGGCACCGTGCTACACTGTAAAAAAACGACGTGAAAAATACGTGCATTTGCGCCATCAAACGATACGTTGCAGCCTCGTTCTTTGAGAAGATGAGTTTTCATCGTCATCCCGCGCGCGCGCCATCTCGCGAGTTGCCGCGCAGAGCCTGTGCCGTAGCAGCGCATGCGCAGTGGAACGCGAGTCTGCCGCGGGCCTCGCCGCGCGACCGACGGATTGACGCAACCAACGAAGCGATGCAGCGCCTGTCTGGTGCCTTGTTGACAGTTCTTCTCACTCCACTTTGCGCGTGGGCTCCAAACAAAAACAACACGCTTGCAATCGCTTCGAAAGGTACGTAAACGCGACTTTATAAACTGCAGCGTTGTGTGGTTTGGCATACACAGATCAAAGTAAACATCCAATGACAGAAAGTACACATGAAGTTTTGAGGTCGCAGGTTATTCGAAAGCTTCTAGGACTAGGTGTGCTCTGTTACCGGCGTCATTTCGACTGGGTGTACTCCAACGTAACGTCAGTCAGTATTCACACTCGGCTAGCTTCGCTATCTGTTATCTCATGTGCGAAAGGAGGTTCACGTAGAAACCAGGCTGCCGAGTCTCTTTTGGATATGAAGCCTCCAACCTCCTGGATTCCGGCGTGCTTGGCCGTCGCAACTATTTCACGCATTGGATGCGCCGACTCGTACGAAGAGGCGTTGTTTCAAGCTCACGAGTCGCGGAAGTGTTACCGGAGCTTCTTTTTACGAAAGTCGCGTTCGACGCTCGGCTTTGCGCTCGTACCTTTTTCCTCCCGGGACCCGGGTAGACCATGAGTGCCGACCACTCATCTGTGGTGCCGACAGGCCCCGAACGAAGTTGAGAAGCGCTAGCGAGTGCGTCAGACTTTCGTGACGTGGCCCAACTGCCCTGCTATCGGTTTTGCAAAGCGAATGGTGTTCAGAAATGAAGTGTATATTCTGCCGGCAGCCGGCAGAATATCCAGGAAAGAAAAGTGCCGGCAGTTGTGCCCCATTGTGTCTCGTATAAAACGAATTGTGAACACGGCAATCCGAAGGTGCAGAGTAGCTCAGTGGTAAGGTGCTTGCCTCATACGCAGCAGGACCCTGTTTCGAACTTCGATCCACCGAGTCCTTTTTTTCTTTCCTTTTGTTTTGTTAAAAATGTGTTTTTGTTTTGTAGAGGCATTTGACGATATTTACGACATATCTTTTTTTTAGGATGAACACTGAAAAAAAAAGCAAAGAAATAAAACGAATGTTGTCGATTAAACGTCGCTATGGACTCCGGCGGCCCAGCGGGGCTTAGGCCGCCGGCGGGCCGCCACGAAGCGGCGTGCACTGGTAGGCCATTTGGGTCAACATTTTTCTAATGAGCAGCCGCAGACTGTCGCCGCGAAGCTGCGTGAACGCAGGCGGAGGGATGTGTTAACGAGCTCCCCAGTGATACACGCGCCGTCCGAAACTGCCGGCATTTTTTTCCCGGGCTATTTTGCCGGTTGACGGCAAAATAGTCTCGTCCGTGAAGAAAACGGCTCGCGTTTTTCTATCTTCCTGCCGGTCATGTTTAACCTTAGTCAACGTAAAGTGAATCTCGGCTGTACGTCGGTTGACTCCCGATTACTGTGCCAAGATTGTAGTTTGTCCCGCTGCAGCCTCTTTTGTGTGATCTTATTCTGATGATCGTTACATCTTGCTTTTTTATCTAGGATGCACACTTCTAGACGACCTTCTACACGTTGCACTCCTTGTCGATATGTCACTGGTGCTTGAGACAAATTGGAAGTCACTGCTTGCTCACTGCTCGGTGCACATATTGCAAGTTCAACATCAGGTGTCCGAAGGAGGCACCGTGCACCCTGGAGTTTGTTCACAGGTACCTCAACATACAATATTAGAGTGTCGTATTGTGTGTTGTACATTCATTCAAAACCAAATTCAATTTTGTTTGTAATATGCCTTTTAACTGTTCACTAAAATTAAGGTTGCAGTGAAACATTGGCCACGAGAGGTGCCTCGGCCAATGTGGCCGAAAAATTCGTCGCATAATTTTCTCCATGGGTGGTTTTGGATGTTGACACATTTTCTAATGAATAGCAAGTGTTATGCACATGTGTTTCTTCTACGTTTTGTACAGGCACTTCTGTTAGATAAACCCTAGCAAAGGCAGCAAGAGGGTCTTCTGGGGTCACACCAAGGTTAACGGCATTCCTTCTCGAGTCCCGAGTCTTCGCAACAAACTTCACTGAACCTAATGGTACATTTACTTTCCTTAACTTTTCCCTCTGAAATGCGTGTGTGTGTGTTTTGTTTGTTTGTAAAAAGGGTTGTACATCAATTAAACACCCGAGCATTCCTAAATGGTCCCTGTAGCAGACAATGGGGTGTCTTAGGCCTGCTTCAAACAGGGCAATTTCGCCCAGCAAATTGACGTGGCTACACTGGCTGCCCGCGTTCACACACAGCAACCAACTGCTGCTATTTGCGATCATCATCGTTAAATTTTATTTTCCTTCTACTATTTAGGCAAACAATTATGCATTATAAACGTGGTTTTCTACATTCAAATGTCATTGAGAATACTACTGCATCTTTCTGAAACGGTTGATTTCCAAAAATGATCAATTTCAAACCAGAACCATGTGTTTAGTTGTCATCATCACCGGCACAAATATCAAGTGAAAATTATAAAGTGAAAATATCACGTCCCTGTTTGACTGCAGCCGCTTCTAACGTCTTCAAATTGCTCCGAGTTGCTCGCTTGTTTTGAGCCGGACACGATTTCAGCAATTCGTGTCAAGCTAAGGAAAGCTTGGGAACAACCCGCCTGCAGCCTCAAAATTGCTGAGAAAGTTGCCCTGTCTGAAGCAGGCCTTAGGGAACTCAATTCAAGGACCGTGGACCTCTGGGTTAAAGCCCTCCTGGAAACTTTTTTTTTTCTTTTTTTTTTGTGCCATATTTATTACATAGATATATACTTTGTTTTTAAATTTTAACGTGTAGACACGTAATCTACGCACTAATTCACATTAAGAAGCGCGTTTATTCACCCTCTGTGGCTCCCTAGTGCAACAGCTTCTCGGTGAGCTATTGTAAGCTCTGCAAAGGGAGGGGCATCTTCACGCCCTTGCAAGTTGTAAAAAAACCTGTGGTTTACACAGCTCTAGCGGGTCGCACCTCGCTCGCTGACTCCATCACGAAGCATATGTGCTGCATGAGTCATCCCACACTGTAAGGCCATATACAGTCGGGTCGCAGCACCTGGGACCATTCGTCACTGCACTCGGTTGCCGTATGGCGGCATGAAGCAGGGGTACAACTTGGAAAGTCTGATCTTTGTTACATTTGAAACACATTTTTTGCAACATTTGTGTTGAGTTATCAGCATTTTAAGGATGAGGAATCAAGCAGCAGCGACAGCAAGAAAAAATAATTTAAAACCGCTCTCACCGAGTACCTATTCCGAGTGCTAGGAGGCCACAGATTATAATTAAAACGCTTCTAAAGGTGAATTAGCATATACATTATGTGATTGTGCCTCAAAAATAGAAAAACAAGTTAAATATATAAAATAAGGACCAAAACATACATCAGGAGGGCTTAAACTAGAACAAAACAGTCTGTAAGTTCGAAATTTGACACCTCGAATCACTCAACCAGCACCCCAATCTTAATTCCAAGTTATTGATAGAGGCATATGAATCTCTTTCTCAGCTGCCGGCTGCAAGAGGGATTGCTTTATTTTCATTTACTTGACTATTTCCACCAAATCTGACAAGAGACCAAGAATAGAATCTCATGTTCTATTCTTGAACCTTTTGTGTTCCATTCTTTCTGGATGCCATTTCTTATATGTAGTGGTCTTGCATTAGTCTTGTTTTCTCTCCTGCAAAAAACCCGAGTTCGACTAGAATCGGGTTCTTTTTGATACATGCAGGTCTTGGTGGCAAGCACAAGCTAATCAAGGCCAGAAGTTTGCTCTTTGCCACTCATGGCAAGTGTTTTCAAGGTGAGTGATTGATGCCTATCTGAGTATTGTGTTTTATTCCTCACAGACACATTATTTCCTGTCTTTATGGTGGTCTTGTTTCAGGCTTTTGTGTCTCAGTCCGGCCAAAGTATCTGTGTTCGACTAAGACTAGGTTCTTTCGGGTACGTGCAGGTCTTCTTGGCAGCAAGTGGCTGCCAATCAGGAGCACGAGTTCGTTCTCTGCCACCAAGAGCAAGTATTTTCAAGGCAAGGTATTGCACGCCTGTACGAGTTTTGTGTTCCATTCCTCTTGGATGCCATTGTTGTGGTCTTGCATTAGTATTTTGTTCTCTCTCATATGCAAAAACACCCGAGTTCAACTAATACCCAATTAACACGGCAGCATAAAGGTATCTTTGGCACAGGTACCTGTAGTAAAGAGGGCATGAGATCGTAATTACACGGCGCATAAAGGTCCATTTCGCTAAGGGAGGTTTCGTGTTAAACAGAGCTCGCCAAGCTCCCTTTACAGCTACAGGGAGTATAGTAGCCTTGGACCTACAAACTCAAACATAAGAATCACAGATATAGAAATATATCTTGTTTAATGCATTATAACGAATTGAATATATATAAGTAGTAAATTATGAAATGGTTGTGAACACATATGTGATGGAATAATACAGTAGCGAGGAACGCATACTCCAACTAGCAGGTAGCAGCGGCGGCACGTGGAAAACAATCTGATGTATACTGCACTACAAGGTTACACTTAACACATAAAGACGTAAACTACGAAATGATATAAAAGACAGTTAAGAACATGACGTACTTGTGAATGTGAATCATATCATCTCGTAGTTTAAGTCTTTATGCGTTAAGTGTAACTTCGCAGCGCAGTATACATCAGAATGACAAACCAACTAGCCCAAACCCAAGCATGGTTGGAGAACAATGTTTGCTACGAACCCGAACGCGATGAACCACTGCGAGCTCTCTTTCATGGTTGTAGACGAGTCGTCCGACTCTCCCTTCTAGACCTTTTATCATCGTCGTCGTCTATCCCTTCCGATGGCGTGACTGGCGTAACCGTGAAACTCTGACGTGGAGCGTTTCTGCCAAGCACTATTTAGCTACTTCAGTGAGAATTTTGCGGAAAAATGGAGCTGCTAAACAGAAGAAGGTTGCCCACCTCGCAATCGAAACTCATAAACGCAGTTGATTTAGGGCCAGTGTGACCAGACGAATGGACGTTCTAAAGCAAGACTATTTTATGTTTTAGACAAAACCCCGAGACTGATGAGGGTGGGGGGGCTGGCAGGAGAAGGACAAAACACAAAGTCTTAATTCAGACTTTGTGTTGTGTTGTGTTGTTGCCCCCCCCCCCCCCCCCCCCCCGCCCCCTCCGAGTCTCAGGGTTTTGTCTAAAATGTTAAACATTTACCAGCTTCTTTGCGCCCTAACTTTTTGTCTACTAATTTAGGTGCGCCCTTAGACTTGGAGAAAAAAAAACAAAGTGTGTCCAAAGACAAACACAAATATTATTTAGGTTTTAAATGTAATATTTCACAGACGATAATCAAAAACTGCGCATCAAACCGATTTCGAGGAATAATTGTTTACCACATGCTCCTTTCGCGGTTTATCGGGAATGCAGTCGACATCAACTCAAAGTTCTTTGTTTATTTATCGTGTGATTCAAAACGCCGTTTATACAGGTACCTTTAGCTAAGGGACCTAAATAAAGGTACCTCTATGCTGCCGTGTTAATTCGGTATAAGACTGTTCTTTCTGATACACGCAGGTCTTGGCAGCAAGCACCAACCAGTCAAGGGCAGAAGTTTGCTCTTCGCCACTCATGGCAAGTGTTTTAAGGTGAGTGATTGATGCCTATCTGGGTAGTGTGTTTCATTCCTCACAGACTCTCTATTTCCTCTTTTTAGAGTGGTCTTGTATCAGGCCTTTGTGTGCTTGTCCCGCCAAGGCGTATGTTTTAGACTAACCGCCCAATTCACAAACCTCACTCAAATTGAGGGGCCCCTCCACTTCCTCGAGAAAGGCGCGAGGGCGAGCGCTGGCCAATCGCGATAATGGATCCACCGTCGCCATTGGCCAACTCCGACCCTCACGCCTTCCTCGAGGAAGTGGAGAGGAGCCTCAATTTGAGTGAGGTTAGTGAATTCAGCGGTTAGACCAGGTTTATCGTAGCCACCGCAAGGGTAAAATCAGACTAAGATTGGGCTTCTGATATGTGAGGGTACCTACAACAGAAAGCTGACGTTGAACAAAGGGGCAGTTTGCGTTTCCTTTCAAAGTGGTGCTCTTTGAACAAGGTGAGCTAGTCTCTTGGTGGATCCTGCATGCTCCTTATTTAAGAGAGAAAGTCACTAAGTCACAAACTTATATAAAATATCTGATATAAGTAGTGTCTAGTTTCCAAATACATCAATGGTGGCAACAGAATGATATAATATTCGCTGTGCAGTGACTGTATAACAGATGCGCACATGCGCAGCTCAATTTACGACTGGCGACTGTGCCGAGCGTGGACAAGTTTTTGTTTGTTTTGTTAATCGTCCAATGCACGTGTTTTACTGAAGGTGAGCTATGGTCCCGCTGCAAGTGGTCTGTGTTTTATTTGTCACAGACATTATTTTTTGGCATCAGGTTTTGTCTTGCTCCTCTTCTGCAATATCAATTAGTTTTTCAACTAAAACTGCATTTTCCCTGATAAGCGCAGGTTTCCTCAGACGAAAGCTTAAGCTGGGGTCCGGACAAGCTGTTCTTGTTTTTAACCGACCCAGGCACATTGTTTCATTGTAAGTGAGCTAGGGTCTCCTACCAGCCTTACTGGTCACAGACATTATTCGCTGTATTAGGTCTTTCTTTTCTTCTCAAATGTCAATTGGTTTTCATCTAAATCTGCATTTTTCCTGGCGATTACAGGTTTTCTGCACGTAAAGCGCAAGATGCAGCGTACACAAGTTGTTTTTTTTTGTTGTTAATCGCCCAAGGCCCAAGGCACGGTGCTTTACTGGAGGTGAGCTATGGTCCCTTTAAACGTGGTCTGTGTCTTATTTGTCACGGACATGACTTGCTGTATCAGATTTGTCATGCCTCTCTCCTGCAATGTCAATTGGTGTTCAACTAAAACCGCAGTTTCTGTGATAAGCGCAGGTCTCCACAGAGGAAAGCACTAGGCGCCGAAATGTGCTGCCCTTCCCTTATGGTCCAGACCAGTTGCTTTCATCTAGGTGAGCTGGTCTCTCTTTGCAGACGGAGCAGGATCATTTGTATTGCGTATATGCCAGGCCTACCTTGCTTTGTATCATTTTGACAGCCTTGTGCTTAGCTTATGACTACATATATACATATTTCTTCTGCATGTCCAGGGAGATTGAGACAGCCCTACACCTCGAAAGAAGCACCCATGAAGGAATTTCAGAGATAATAAAGAGCTACTATAATTCCACTCGTTTCTTGTTGTTTACAATGAGCTCGAAGGAAACAGCTACAGAGAGCTAAGACAAAATAATTTACAAACAACCGACCAAACTATTTTGCGTTTCCACTACTGTTTCAATTCTGAACCCTTTCTCAAGGGTCCTTATGTTGTGAGAATTTGCTGCCCATATGACACTTTAATATGTTCCGGCCAACTTGAGCGGCACTTTCGAAAACCTCCAGGTTGCTATGGTCTTTGCAACTCAAAAATATCAGGAGCAAGTCCCTCCCACAGAGCCCTCCACTCTTTCAACATTAGCAGAGTGGAGGCTGGAGAGCAGGAGAGTGAGGATGAGAGAACAACCAATCATGGCGCAATGGTGGTTTCCTTCTCTCCATTTACCTACTATTCTTGGCTTGCAACGGATTTTAGCAGCTGACAGCTGTGTCTGCAGGTGCTTCCCATGAGAAACACTAGCTAGCTGCTGTTTTGCTGCACCCTATTTCAGTCATTTTAAAGTTTCTGTGCGTAATATTTTCTCATTTTACGCAAAGAAGCAGAGCTGCTCCAAAGTGCCTGAATTCACTATTTCATTGCATTGCAATCCCTATAATAAATGGCTTATGTTTTCAGGTGCATCAAGGATGCTGAAGTTGTATTTCAGATTATTAATCCACAGAAACTTATGTAAGGGAAAAATGTTGGACAGCAGAACACGAGATACTTCAGTGCCTCAGCTAAAAAGATACGTAAAAACTAATATTTCGTAGAAAAAACGAGAAAATGCTTGGCAGCTCTATTAAGAGGGGTTGCCCATTAAAATAATGTGCTTCATATTGTGAAACTATGTGAAAAAAGGCGTCAATGCAACGGTACCCATTTTACCCAAGTATAAGGTTGCTCGTTAAAATTACGTGTGTGCATACTTTTAATGGGCATCCTTATAGTTTGTAAAAATGGGTACCGTCGCATTAACGACTTTTTCACATATTTTCAAAATATGGGGGCACGTTATTTTAATGGGCATCCCCTCTTAATAGAGCAGCCAAGCATTTTCTCGTTTTTTCCACGAAATATTTTTTACACAGTAGGTGATGCAACCCCTATTGAAAAATACACCAGCCCGGGTCTGGTGTGTTTCTGATGTTTACATCAGAGCGGAAATTCAGACACGGGTCTTGGCGTGTTCTGGTGGTTTGGTGTGCTCTGGTGTGTTCTGGTTCCTTGGCGTGCTCTGGTGTGTTCTGGTGTCTTGGCGTGACCCTGTCAAGTGTGTTCTGATGTGACCCAGCCGATCTAGTGTCTTGTTGGGTGACCTGGTCATGCATGCACGGTATAATTTAGATCCAGAAAGGACTGCTGAAGGCAACAGCTAGCAAATTTTGCAAAAAGAACACCAATTTTTCAAAGGTTTAGGTGTTCATTCTGCTATGAATCAAAACTACAAAGACAAAGAGAATGAAACTTACTATTTTATTTTTTTTTCCAACACGCACCACTCGCACACATTCCCTTCCACACAGGGCTGTCCATGTCTTTTTTCTTCCATGCCGTTTTTGCCAGCACATCTGGATGGGAAGATGATGGTTTGGGCAAGCCACGGACCTATATATCAGATTTTTAAACTGCTGCTTATCGCAGCCAACCGCAGCGCGTCTAGCGTGTGTCGACAAATCGATATAGATTTTATTTCTTTGATTGTCAAAAATAATATTTAAATAATTGACCATTCTAGCCAAATTTGTGAAGTTCCAAAAATTGGGGCCATTTCTCAATTTCAGAAAGATTGAGTAACACAAATGTTTCTGATTAAATTTATCAAGATAATGTACAAAAATATAACATCTCTTAAATTTTTACAAAAATTTGAAAGACTCTCACTGTGTCTGGCAACCGTTCCAGGGCTACCCAGACCCATCCGAAACACCTGAAGGTTGAGGCGATCTTCTGAAACTTCCCGAAACCCAAGTTTCTTAAAACGTTTCTTCCATCATCAGTGCATAATGTTGATCAGCAAGATGGGTAATGCTTTCTATGCGTTGCTTATCTTGCAGCCATCGACGCTCAGCTGCTAAGGTCGTGATAGACCTGCACATTCAGAATTGGCACTCACAGCATCAGAACAGGGAACTGCAAGTCTGTTGGGCAGGTGCTCAGGCATGTGGTGTCTATCAAGCACCAGGGAGAGCAGGCCAGGCCCGGGAAACAAGCGACACCCCAGGAACTGGCCAGGCTTGAACCACCCGAGCTTTTCCTGACGCCTCTCAGCAACATGGAAGAGTTTTGTGCTGCAGAAGCGCAGCTGAAGAACATCACCAACAGGACACTGCCGGTATTTATGTGCCCTCTTTTTTTACAATATTGACGGGTGTAAGGCTGCGATTCTTACTTTGTGGTTTAACTTTGGTTATTTAGAAATTTATGCACATGGGGTTGAAATGTGGACTGAAGACTTTTACTGTAATATTTCAAATGGACGCCCACCCAAACTGTGTCTTAAGCACAGTCGGTGGCAAATTAAAAATGAGTAAGATGCCCCACCTTCATCACGGGCCTTCTGCTATTTATAGCAGCAGAGTGCACGCACTGCCAATGCATGATGGAAGGCTATTTATTGTAAGGGACGTCCTTAAACTGAACCCTGCGATAGAAGTGTGTCAAGGTGATGCAACCCCTATTGAAAAATACACCAGCCCGGGTCTGGTGTGTTTCTGATGTTTACACCAGAGCGGAAATTCAGACATGGGTCTTGGCGTGTTCTGGTGGTTTGGTGTGCTCTGGTGTGTTCTGGTTCCTTGGCGTGCTCTGGTGTGTTCTGGTGTCTTGGCGTGACCCTGTCAAGTGTGTTCTGATGTGACCCAGCCGATCTAGTGTCTTGTTGGGTGACCTGGTCATGCATGCACGGTATAATTTAGATCCAGAAAGGACTGCTGAAGGCAACAGCTAGCAAATTTTGCAAAAAGAACACCAATTTTTCAAAGGTTTAGGTGTTCATTCTGCTATGAATCAAAACTACAAAGACAAAGAGAATGAAACTTACTATTTTATTTTTTTTCCAACACGCACCACTCGCACACATTCCCTTCCACACAGGGCTGTCCATGTCTTTTTCTTCCATGCCGTTTTTGCCAGCACATCTGGATGGGGAAGATGATGGTTTGGGCAAGTTGGTATTGCGTGATAAAACCTACAGTGCATAGAAAAAAATGAACGAGCAGTTATTCATAAAAAAGGTTAAAATAATAAAATCACACCTACAACAGTAAACAAGGAAGTTCTGTCGTGTCCAGCCTGATAATCAGTCAAATTTTCACTCGGCTGCCCTCCCGCATTGAATCTGCTTGGGCAACATAGTACAGTCAAACCAGATTACATCGAACCGCAAAAAACCGTCTCCCACTAGAATATAGCGGGATATTCTATATAGAAGTTTTAATGAATTTGACTACGAACAAGCACGCCACATTTAGAAAAGTAGTTTACTCTCGAAGGGGCATCTGTACGTCATAAGGGACGCTCACCGCAGCAATTTAGTGGCCACTTCTTCGTTTACCGGCTCAGCATCTCTATAGCGCTGCGTGGATAAGTTTGATTATCCGCATCCGAAGACTTTGAATCTGTATCCGAACCACGTGTAAACTTTTTACATTATTGTATCCGTATCCGATCCGCATACTTTGTATCCGTATCCAAACCACATCCGCAAAATGTGGAACCAGATGAGACTCACAATCCAGGCATTCATTGTGTATCATAACATCAAGCGAGAATGAAAAAAATGAAAATACAAAAAGCACTTTTTAAGTTGTTTGCTTATTTTTGTACAAAGAAATCTTCGGGTCACCACTCAAAGAAGATGTCATTTTATCAATATCAGTTTCATCGCATTCATATTAAAAGCAATCAGCCTTCCCGGGACATTGCGCGTCGAAGAAGAAATTATCTCAGTTATGTGATCGTCCTAGGAGTCCCCTACCTTTGCCCAGAAGAAGTGCACAGAAAGGATGTCGAGGCACTTCCTTTGTTTTTGGAAACATGACCACACTACCCTTTGCGGAGAGGGAGACGTTTCTTCTACTTTGTTGTGACTTGTACATTTGAGGTTTTCTTCGCCCGGAGAAAGTTTCCACTCTTTCCCTGCCAATGTACTAGCTTTCTCGGGGCGATTGATGCCCTGCAATCTTTACTTTTTTATCGATAGCATTTTTGACGAGAGGCAACGCACTAACTGAAACGATCTTCAGTGAGAATCAGATCTTTCTTAGGATCTCAATTGTTTCTTCGAAACGTGTTTTGTGGAAATATGTGTCGTGGAAAACTTTTCATTGACACGCATTTCATTTACACACGGTTCGTCGATGCTGTACGTTGTGTGGGCACATGCCTCTGCGACGTTTTGTTCTCATCGCATTTCTTCACTAAGCCTCTAAAAGCTAGCACGCGATTACTAAGGCGAGCTTAACCAAACCATACCCCCTCCCCCCTGTAACCAGGCGAGACGCAAAAAGTTTGTTACGAAAATAGCAAGGATGTGAGCGATGAAACGTGTCAGGTTTTCCGATGAGACGAACACGAGAAGCCTTTCGATCAAACCTCGCATGTCGACGAAACAATCTTTAGATGAAATGTCAGTTGACGAACTGAATGCCACCGGGCAAAAATTTAGATTTGGATCCGAGGATATCCGCATCCCCTGATATCAGTACCCGATCCGCAATCCGCCAAAATGTGTCTATTTTTTATCCGCATCCGCCTGTATACTGTGACTATCAGCGGATATGCAGGGCTCTAACGATCTCCCTCCGCAGAAGAGATTTTTTCTTTTTTTTATTTTCTTCTGGGCAGTAGACGTGGTCGCTTAAAAGAAAAAAGTCAGCTTTCCCTGCAAGCTGGCTTTCCGCCAAGGGGTAGTTCCGCTTGGGGAAAGCCAGCTAGCTGAGCTAAACGGCGCTCTTGGCAGTTCAATCTATCGGGAGAAGCTGCAATTTTCGTTTGATGTAACCGCATCTTAGCTATATCTCAAATCATTGTAAATAATAACTCACACTATACACACATTATGTGCACAGCTAAGCACAGCTCAGCCAGAACAGATCCTGTGCCCTTCCAGGTTGATCAGAAACACCCACCTGTCAGAGCGTCTACTTTTTGGTGTGTTAGGGGCTTCTTGCCCACAGCACCCTCCTAGAGGAGACGCCTGCAGGCTTGCCCTGACACACTCCTATCGAAGAACTCCGCAGGCTCCCATAGTGATCGGTTGACCATTCTGAGAAAGCGGCCAGGGGTGGCAGCCTTTTCCACGGCGTGTGTAAATGCTGCATCTCGCATTTGATGCCAGGTCCAAGATGAATCTGCAGTGAGTAATACTGTCAAGCAAATGCACAAAAGGTGGAGAAATACAGGCAACACAAATGGGCTCTCCACTTTCGTCTGCAATCATGTTCCTGCTTTGTTTCACTGAAATGCTGAATTGTACATATATAAATAAAAAAATGAAGTAAATTAAAGGGGCACTCCGTAGTATTCCAGGATGGCCTATTTATGTTCCTTACTCAGCCTATGTGCTCTAAGCATCCAAAAAGTCCAAAACTTACTATAATGTGCAGCTTATTTCACTATTAAAAATGCAATCAAAGACAGCGAATGTGGTTGAACCAAATCAAGGTGAATAGGGTGGAACAGCGAAAGACACTGGTCAGTCAATTGCAAGCGAGGGCTTCCCGTGCAGACGACCAGGACTGGTCGGCTGCTTGTCCGCACGTGAAGCCATCGCTTGTAATTGCCTGATGAGCTCTGTTTGTTGTTTGCCTACATTCGGCCAGGTTCGGTGGCGTCATCTGTACGTCTGAGATTCACTATCTTTTATCAGATTTTTTTAGTGAAATATGCTGCACATGATGTAAATTAAAATTTTTGGGATGCTTTGAGCACATAGAATGTGTTACGGCCATAAATAGGCCATCTTAGAAAGCTCCCGAGCGCCCCTTTAAGAGAAGGAATTTCAGATTTGGAATATGCATTATGAAAGGATGTCCATTATTGCTTTACGCATCAAATACTAATGATGAGATAAAAAAATTGTTTCATGTGCTTTTCACATATAGATATTGTAGGTACCCTTTAAAAACCATTCGACAGTTTTTAAATTCAAAATCGCAAAGTACGAAGGAAGTATACTGCTGTGCATTGCCCATGTTTTGTACAAATATGTGCATTCTTAGGGAGCCGAGCGATGTGAAAAAAACACCTTTGGCCCCACTTCATGAGAAGACATGAAAAATAAAACATGAATGAGTGTGCCATCACCATAGCTCACTACCTTCTCTTTCTGTGTTCAGAAATAGGCATCAATATGTCTCACCTCTGTCTTCTTCGCTAGTCTATACTAGCGAAGCGGGCTAGCTTACTAACCCCTGGATAGGTATTATTGCCACTGCTAAACTGTAATTTGTGGGACACGGATTTCAGATTGCATTGCTGTTACTCTCATCCGCATGTACACTTTTTCGAAGATAGTTCACCTTCTCGTCCTATGGCAGGACATGAACCATCTTCTTTTATTTCTATTTTTTTTCTATTTTTAGTAGAAAAATAGGCATCGAACGAGCATATTTTTTTGGATATTTAGGATCCTTAGAGCCCGTCGAATGAGTTATCACTACGGCTCTGTGTCTTCAGATAAATCCGAAAAGCTCCGAAAAACACCCGCCGGTAAAATTTTAATCAATTCGGATTTATCCGATAAACTCCGAATTTTGATGTGCCAATGCCCCCCCCCCCCCCTTCCAGTAAACTAAATAAAGATGGCATTTTATAATTAAGTTTGATCAGCGTAAAGGGTCAGTGGTCCCGGGAAAATGCCACCACAGTTTTCTTTCAAATCTCGGTTCATTGACAAAAAGAAGTTTTACCGATCATCTTGTCAAGGTTCATAACGACATGTCATTGTGCATTCGGGTCACGACAGAAGCCCCTGTATTGGTTTCCAGTTTTGGTCATACTATTTGTGTTTCAAGAGGAAGAGGGGTTGTGTCTAAATCTATATATGGATCCTAGAGATTGCATAAAATTGGAAGAGGGGCAGTTGAAACTTCCCAATTACATCCTTTACCACTCCACCTAGTGTGGCCGCGGGGTAGCATGGATTAGGATGGAATGAATACGTGCTTCCCAGCGACTACCTCCACGAGTTTATTTTAAAGGTGTCGGCGTTTATCCAAGCCACAGATGTGTGCAACTTTTGCCGTGGGACAAATTAGTACTGCCAATGGCAATGGCACCAACACCAAACCCAGCTGGAGAATTATTATTTGATATAAGCGCGTTTTATTTTTCCTTATCTGGCATGCGTATACACCCGGATATTATTTTTCTGTTTTTCATAAGAAACACTGCGAAATTAAGCTCCAAATTTCAATGATTTTGGAATCAAACAAAAATAAACTCCTATAAACTCAGAATTTTCAGAAAAAAATACGCTCCGAAAAACACCCTCCGAATTTGACGAGACATAAACTCCGAAAACACGGAATCCCAGTTATCACCACCCAGGTAGCACGCCAGAGGAATGCCCAACTTGGGCAAAGGTCTGGCAAACATAAGGGCCCAACTTTGGCGCAGTTAGGTTTTTGCACCATGGCACTCATCAGTGCCAAAGTACAGTGCCTAACTATAGCCTTAGTTGGGCCATCCTAGGGCATGCCAAAGTTTGGCTCTTCTCTGGTATGCCAGAGAAGTGCCAAACATGGTGCCATACTTGAGCCATAACTGCCATAGTAAATCCTAATCTGGGAATTCGGTGCATGCCCGGGTTTGGCGTTTCTCTGGTTCGCCAGAGGAGCGCCAAAGTTGGTGCCATACTTCAGCCATACCTGCCAGAGCAACGCCTAATTTCGGTATTTGGGACGTGCCAAAGTTTGGTTTTTTTCTGGTCTGCCACAGGAGTGCCGAAGTAGTGCCATAATTGAGCCATAACTACCAAAGCAACGCCTAATGTCGGTATTTCGGCCACGCCGAGTTTGGCTTTTCTCTGGTCTGCCACAGTTGTGCCAAAGTAAGTGCCAGACTTGAGCCATAACTGCCAAAGCAACACCTAATTTGGGTATTTCGGACATGCCTGGGTTGACGTTTCTCTGGTGCGCCACAGTTCTGCCAAAGTAAGTGCCAGACTTGAGCCATAACTGCCGCAGTAAATCTTAATTTGGCGATTCGGGGCATGCGGAAGTTTGGCTCTTCTCTGGCTACCCACTGAAGTGCCAAATAAGTGCCAAAGTGGCAAAGAAAGCTGAGAGGCCTGCCCAAGTTTCGAATATCTCTGGTGTGTCACAGAAGTGCTCTTTCACGCGTCCCAGAAGAGAATTAAATTAAATAGGCGTTGGAAACTCGATGGTAAGATGTCATCACCTCCGTTCCCAAGCAGCACGGCAATACTTTGCTCTATCATGCCAGTACCGGCCGAAAGTCGCTTCCAATATCGCTAAAATGTCCAGTTTTGCACCACCCTTTAATTTCCGGCAGGTATTGCCGTACAGCTGTTTTACCCCGGCCTAGCGTTCGCGCAATATTGTGCGAATACTCTACAATGCGTCTGCTCCGTATTGGCCGAACGTCGTGCAAGTATGCACGTTGCATATCATTTGTTGCATATCCAATCACATATACGGACAAACAAAGTTTTTTCGATCGCTCCCAGAAGTTTATTAAACCACTCTCATTACACACAGTGTATTCTCGACATATTTGCAAAGGTCACACTATTCTGTAAAACGAAAAGCAAATTATAAAATAGAACTAATACTGTCCTCATGCCAAGCAAAACTCATCGCACTAAAAACCGCGGAAATTGAGAGGAAAGCAGCACTACTATCACAAGCATGCCTGCAGTGTACTTACTAATAAAAGAGCGATATCATGTAATCATTGATAGATGCATAATCCAATTCAGGCACCCCACAAAGACACTCGAGAAAGAAGGCTGCGCACATTCAACTGACGTCTCGTCGTCAGCGAAGAGCAGTTTTTGTCGAAGCGTGTGCAACAAACACATCACAAGAATTCCACGAACTCCGGCGGAAAAATGGCTGTTACCAAAAAATTGGCATGGACGTATTCCGGCCGTTTACGACGAAAAACGACGGCCGCGTTTGCAACGCACGAAAGCAACAGAACACTGAAGAGCACAGTTCGAAAACCGGACCTACGGGGCCCGCCTATTTCTATAACTAGGCAAACGGCGAAAACAACAGCCCCAGAGATCCCATCAGCGTGACAGAGAAAGTCACGTGACAAATGTTCGTCCGAACGTTTTTGTCCTAGGCTTCCTACCTATAGAGGGCACGCCGGGTCACGCGTTTCTTTCCACCCTTTTGAGTTGCTTAAAGCGGCTGTCGCGCTCGCTGACAGCCAGACGAAGACACAAAAGCAGGTGGGGAGGATTTGCAAAAGGCGAGGTCGAAGTGGCATCAACAACGCATAAAAGAAAAGGCCGCTTCTGCCGGTAACCTTGTCGCCTTGCCTAGTCTGTCAGCGTTCGGCTTCCATTGTGGGCCTCAGAACGATTATCCCCTTTCTTGAGAACGAAATGGAAGGGGTGCTTATGTTTTGCGGGCTTGTCACTCGCTCGCAGTGGCCTCCCATGGCTGTCGTGCCGGCGAAATTAGGAGCGCAGCCGGGACATTTTCTCCCGTGTATGACGATCGGGTGCTTAGCATTCGAAGCAGCTCTTTCGGCGTCCATTTGAAGTTCTCGGAGTCGGTCGTTGAGGCATCGCCACGTTTGCCCGTTGTACCTGGCCCCGCAGGACAGGGGGATCGCATACACTTCCTCCGCTTCCTCTCCGTCCCCCAAGATTTCCCTTTCCGGTACTCCCACGGAGCGGGCGGGCTTTGAGCTTGAAGCCGAAAATAAATGTTGTTGAAATTGAAAGATTGTGCTGTCTCTTTGGTTCCTTTTGTGTCTCCACTTTCTAAATGTTTAAAAAGTACCAACACGCTAAAATAGTACAAGTTCCGGGATTTCGTATACACTCCCCAAGTGCGATGCGGGAGCCGCGCCACGGAGCCCCGGTCGTTTCCGCTCTTTGTTATCGCTAGGATTTGACTGTGCTCAATCACAATGCAAGACACGCACATAGCCACGCTCGCTTTTGCTGTGTGCCGCCTAATAATGATATCTGTTGTGTAGACGTGCGCACATCTGTCTCGCGCAGTGCTAGCTCTATGGCAGCCCTTTCTGTAAAGGCGGATTCACACCGGGGATGTAAGCTGTCGCGCGATCTGACTAAATCGCATCGCGAAAAAAAAGTAATTAAATGGTCAATCTGGCGTGCGCGATGAGCGAGTCCAACACCTTCGTTGGCCAGTCGCTTCTCAAAAACTCTCGCTCTGAACGCCGTTGATTGGCTCAGCCGCTCCGCGACAAGATCGCATCGCAAAAAGTCGGGTCAACAAGCGACTGCTCAAATCCCTTCGCTTTTTGCCCGCGACGGTCGCTTTTGCGATGAAAGTTATCACGCGACTAGATCGCATCGCCGGTGTGAACGCGCCTTAATGTTGAACCAGTCTCACGGCGCGTCCCGATATTGGCGTGTGTACCTACGCGCGAGTAAAATATCCGACACAATTTGCGTTTGCAAAGCCTGTTCGAGCTGCGTCAAAACATTCAGCCAACCTTTAGACTGGAGAAATCAAGAGACACCCAAAATAAGATAAAGTGGCCAGCCGAATAAAACTTGATTTCTATTTAATTAAAATGAAGACCACCCGCGTACATCAAATACCTCATGAGCCGAACTCCAAGGTAATAAGCGCAGTTCTGGCACTTGTTTGGCAGTTTTGGCCCGTAGCTGCCAGATGACAGCCGAACTATCGGGAAGCGAAGCCTAACCTTGGCACTTGCTTGGCGACTTTGGCCCGTAGCTGCCAGATGACAGCCGAACTATCGGGAAGCGAAGCCTAACTTAAGCACTTGTTTGGCAACTTTGGCCCGTAGCTGCCAGATGACAGCCGAACTATAGGGAAGCGAAGCCTAACTTGGGCACTCGTTTGGCGACTTGGGCCCAAAGATGCCAGATGTCAACCGAACTATAAGGTAGTAAGCCTAACTCTGGCACATCTGTGGCGATTTTGGCCCGAATGTGCCAGATGACAGCCGAACTATCAAAAAGTGAAGCCTTACTTTGGCATTAGTTTGTTCTCCAGAATGACCCAATGGAGTGGAAACAATAGACAAAGTGCCCTGTAGGCCCAGATACTTACCTCACGATCCCGGACAGCAAAGAAAGGTGGCAAAGAGAAGGCCACAGCCTCGCCAGGTGGATCAGCCACAGCAGCAACTAGGAGAGCAAATTGAAGGTTAGAGAGACGAGTAACAGCAAAATCATGATTCGCTAATACGTTTAGGACATACTGTAGCTTTAATAAAGAAGACATTAGCCACACCATCTAATCCCAAATGACGTGCATGCAGCATAAATAAAGCACAATATTCTTTCACAACATCAGTCTAGCCCCATGCTAAGGAGCTATGTTAGTCAAATCTTTCAACCCCATGTCTTTGTTGTAGTAATTGAAGGAAGCATTCATATGCCCAAAAAAAATGTACACTACAGTTACTAATAGGGTGAGATTTCAGTAATGCATCATAAAACAAGTGAAAGCGAATGGCTGGTTTTCACACCATCAGCCAATCACTTCCACTTCTTTTACGATTTGCGAGGATGCAAAATTGTGGAAGTAGTGTCAGCTCTTCCTTGTGGTACTTTTAGTGAGGTGACATGAGGATGCTGTGGTCACTATCATTAAAGTGGTATGCTGCTTATGATGTTGCAACAGCCAGGCTGCTTTATGCACTAAATAAATGAAGACTAATTTTTGAAATCATGCCTTTAAGATAGTATTTATTCACGTGCAATACTGCCAACCTTACCAACTCGTGTCGTTGCAACTACTCGCATGTCAAGTAAGCAATGACTGTCTCGTGCTATGCTGCATAAAGAAGTCATGAAATGAAGTCGTCCTGCATGTACATAATTAGATTCGGGCCCACTAGCACTGTCACCCTGTCAGTAAATTAATTTCTGCTTCTATACAGATCAAAACACATTAGGTTTTGCAACATACAGTTAGAGGCGCCTTGGGCAACGACACTGAGTGTGTGTGTGCAAGGGGAGGGGAAGGGGCAGGCAAACACAGCAGAATCTCAATAATACGAATCTCTCCACTCCACTCCGCCCCCTCCCCTCATTGAAAGTCACCCAAACATTAACCGGCAATGCAGTTTGGCACGACACGTTGCGCCATCTAGCGGCTGCCAAATAAAACACTGGATGGGCCAGAACGGCCAGGATCGCGGGGATTGCGGGTGGACGATTCTAAAAAACCACGTGTGATTGTGGCATTTCGGATCGGCGTGAGCCTTTTTGGGAACTGTTTTTCTTAAAAGTAAGTAACGGCTTCATGTCTCTCCAACCTCACCGGGCTCCTGTGACATCTCGCCTACTCGTAGAGTTCTCCCAAAAAATAAACGTCGCTACAGGTGCGTGAAAAACTGCCACAGTCACGAAGGTGATTCAAGCGTCAAACTATACCGATTCCCTTCGAGATCTTGGGAAGCGACACGGCGACGGAAGTGGGTTACTGCAGTGCGACGCACCAAGTAAGTGAATTCTACAGTAATTGTTGAAGTGAACGAAAATAGATGTGCAGGCTTGCAAAGCGGTCTGACGAACTCGTTTTGCAGACTACTCGGAAAAATAACAAATTCATACAAGTTGTATTAGGAGTCACTTATACAGCCACACGGGGAAATACGGTAGAAACAATAAGGCCGATTGTTGCTTTGCTGTGCCGTCGAGAATCAGGCGATCAGGCCTTCGAGAAGCGAGAGGCCCATTGGCCCGTTTTGGCACTCGTAATTGTACGTGGGCATAGCTGTTCGGCACACACGCAGTCACAACCGAAACCTTTTAAGCCTGCGAGTTCTGAAATAGTGGAGTTTCGTAGCACATTTGTTTGTTTCGGCAACCAAATTTAATGCTGAGTCTGGTAACAAATGTGACGGCATGCAGAAAACAGGATGCACAAGTTTTTCTTTAGAAAAAGATCATGCGAAGCATAAAGATGCCTCTCTCACGCACACTTTGTTGCCTGTCACATTTTTACACCAGGCTTGCATATCACATAACAGCCATTGCAACGTGCATACTGTTCTCTAGCATGCAGAGTTTGGTTCCAATTACCCACCTTTAATTCTAGCCGGGGGCGAGCGCGAGGAAACAGGAAGAGGTTACTGCACCAGGCTGGGCCGGGCAGGAACGATGCAGCCGTTCTGGTTGGTCTGGCCCGTGGCGATCCCCAGAGCGTTCCACCAACGAGGTTCGGATCCCGAACTGCGGAAACGGCAAACCCTGGCCATACCGGCCTAGGCCATAACGATCCCGGACTGGTTCCGCAGCGAGACTCGGGCTGTGATAGCCCGGAACAGCTAGCCTACGCAGCGCTGGCGTGGGAAGGACGATCCGCAGGCCTGGACACGGACGCCGACTGAGAGCACTGAACGACGGTCGACAACCAGGGTCGGCGGGTCCGGAGTGCCAGCTCTCGAAGACGGAAAACTGGGAAGTACAGTAAACCGATTAGCTGTCTTCTCGCTGTGTTGTGTCACTCCCTCGGAGACGAGCGAAACACATACCGATCGGGCGGCGATTAATATAGAGCGATCCCACAAGTGGTGGAGACAACCCAAAGAGGTGTCCAAATGACAACTCAATATGCTTGCCGGCTGGCTATGCTGGGTAACAAAGACTTTCAAACTGATAGCCGCCAGAAATTGTTTTTCTGAAAATCAATACGTTCAGGCTCCTATCGCTCACTGAAGATGAAGCTACAAACGTCTTAGCGGATCTAATGTTCCGAAATTCCCGATTTCCAATACAGCCAACACAAACAGAAACAAAGAAATATCATTACCTTCTTCGTGACTTCCTTCCATTACGGTTTGGTTTCTTCATCCGGGCCAGATTGCCCATTGTTGTACACAGACGCCGCCGACGATTCCCACCACTTTAGCGACACAAAAGTTTTCCATTTGTTTTTATTTTATTTTTTTAACCCTTTAAGGCACAGTTTATTTTTGAGGATACATTCAATATAATAATATTTTTTTGAAATCCAAAGCAATACTCAGGCGAAATGCTTAACGTATCTTAGCAGATACATTTTTTAATTTCGGTTTCGTCGTCTCGAATTTTCGCCGACCGGGGTTTTTCAGATACTCCGTCGGCTCCGATGTGCATGGCGGCGCCCAGGATGCGTTTTGCCCGCGTTGCGCTACGCATTTCGACCTGCACTTACAAAAGTAAGCTGTACTTTGCTCTGAAATAAGTTAAATTTGCATTTTTAGGAGTTCTGGATTCCATAGCGCAGAAGTATTTTATCCTGAAACGTATGCATGTCGGGAAAAACGTACATAGTAGATATGCGTATCGTGTAAAGGGTGTTTCACATGCTGCGATTCTCGCCCGAAATCGGTGCGATTTCCAGTAAATTTGCGATTTGAATCGCAGTTGCACTGCCGCTGCGGCTCTGCGACTGGTTTCCACCAAGTTGGTATTTTGCCGCAGAGCCGGTGCGATCGCTTTCTCGTCATCCAGCCGTTCATAAACCTGCTTTCATCCGCGAAAATAAATGTAGACACATAAAAGCTTCTGGTTCAATGCTTAATTACGAAGTGTCTAGCGTTCCGTCCGACGTAACCCAAATTAAGTCCAAATCTCCGCCTTCCCTAGGTTCACAGGGGAGAGATAGAAGGGCGGGGGGGGGGGGGGAGGTTAGGTATAAAGTGTTACAGTGCTCCGTCCGGACGTAACGCTAGCCACAGCGGCTTAATTATTAGAAAATCCTAGTTACATATTGCATTCCTAAAACATTTGTGCTTATTAAGACATTTTTGTTGTATTTTAGACAAAGTCAAACGCGTCGCGTCCAAGTCCGAAGCGCCGGCCGCTCCGACAGAAATTGCGCGGTTGTTTAGCATGTGAAATCAAACATGGCGATCGCACTCGCTGCGTCGGCTGTCGCACCAATTTTTTTTTTCGCACAGTCGCTGCATGTGAAAAAGGCTTAAGAGAGGAATCGCATAGTAGCTCTGTGATTTCTGTGGTGTTCTCTTCCGAGCTTAGATTTGGCAGTGTTTCGGTTGTTTTGAGCCGATAAATGTTTAGAGGTAAATAGGTTGGGCGATAGTTGAGGGGCGGGCGTTCACTCTGAATTTTACATACCTATGCACAAGGAATCAGCTGTAATTGTCGGGAGAAAGATTCCTGTTTTGTGTGGTTTAGTACATCTCTATGTTGACCTGTTTACTGATAAAATTTGACGTGGTGCTCTTTTTTTTAGGTTTCGTATTCTACTGCTGCCCGATGGAAATTCCACCGGGATCTTTCTACCAGACACGGAGTCGCGATCGTCCCTGTGTGGTTTTTATTCCGTAAAGTGGAACAGTGTCCGATGCGGAATCCAGTGATGGTGAAGTGAGTGACGGTGACGAGGAGAACTTGCCAACGAAGGGCCTAACAACAGAACTTCCAAGCGATAACGAAACTGAAGGCGGAACGCCCGCCTGTCCAGTTCTGTCAACGTCAAGAAAGAAACAAAGGTCACCGCCGCAAGTTTTTGACTGGCAAAAGGAAGACCGGTGTTTTGTGGAGCCTGCAGGGGAACCCACTGTTGGCCCAATGAAATATTTTCAAGTTTTCCTTGATGTCAAGCTGCTGACGATTGTTGATTAGACAAACCTCTATGCTGTGCATCAGGCTGGAGCATATGGATAAACGTTAATAATAATAATAATGACTTTATTTACCATACAAGTTTGGTGGGAGCTGAGGAAAAAAGCTGTGGAAGCAGCTTGACTGGTCCTCAGCCCCCCACAGGTACACAGCATTGGGGAAGTCATACACAAGAATTTATATACTACAAAATACTTAACAACAACAAAAAATTAACAAGACAAAACAAAAGCAATAATCTGCTAGCTAATCAACAGCAGTAAGGATTGTTTAATTTGAAAGAAATTAATCCTTAAGCGCACACATATTGGAAGATTCGACATCAAAATTAGAGCCCATAAGAGTGTTCAGTAATGTTGGCAAGGTTATTTTAATCATTAGGAGGCCGTAATCTGTTCGTGATGTTTCTACTGCCCAAACATCCGAGTAGCGGGTGGAATATGTTGCAGTTTTTTTGAAGTGATGATAATGACAATAAAATACTGTTTAACTCGCGACATTCCTGTGTATACTTTATGGTAAGTCTGAAAGCATAGTGATCAAATATCTTCACTACACGCAGCTCTCTAAAGCGTTGGTCAGTGTGAGAATCATAAGGCACGTTACACACCATTCGTAACACTCTTTTCTGCAGTAGAAATAGTTTCTGCAGATTGCTTTTTGTCGTCGTCCCCCAAACTAAATGGCAGTAATGAAGATGAGATAAAAACAATGAGTTATACAAAAGCAACTTGACTCCTTTTGGAAGATCATGACGATGTCTATGAAGCAAACCAGTGATACGAGAGAGCTTAGAAATAATATAGTCAACGTGTTCAGTTCAAGACATGTGCATAGAGAAAAACACCCCCAAAGCTTTAAACGTTTGTTACACTGTGTCAGCATGGTTACGCAAAGTACATATTCGAACTGAATCGTTACATCGCCCCTTCAATTAAACACGTTATAAAATCAAATGTGGTGTTTGAGCTCCATACATCTTATTTATTTTACAAGAAAACATGTTTTCATTCAACACCAGACATATATCCGTAATGCGTGCTCACCAGACGCACCCTGGTGTGCATGTCAGGCCTGTTTAGTGTGCCGTGGTGTGCACATTAGACTGGTCTGGTGTGGTGTAGTGTGCACATCGAGTCATTCTAGTGTGCTCTGGTGTGCACATCAGACCAGCCTAGTGTGCTCTGGTGTGCACATCAGACCGGCCTGGTGTGTTCTGGTGCGCACATCAGACCGACCTGGTGTGTTCTGGTGCGCACATCAAACCAGCCTAACGTGCTCTGGTGGGCACACCAGAACAGATTAGGCTGGTTTGATGTGCGCACCAGAACACACCAGGCCGGTCTGATGTTTACACCAGCAAGCACTAGGACACACCAAACCGGTCTGGTGGATTTTTCAATAGGGACGCCAGTTGCAGGTTTTGCAAGTCAGCTTTAATGGCCTGCGTAGACTTTCTGCAATTGTTAAACTGCGTTTCGTAGAGGCTACTGAAGGAAGAAATGCTGGACGGTGGCCACCAAAAATTAAGTGTTTGTGCGTCGTTACTTTTTCGAACAGTTTTTTCCACCCAAAGGTCGTGTAGACAAGAGGCCTTCATGGGCATCCTCATTGAACTGCATTTTAATTCTGTTTCAACTGCCACGTTTAAAATTTTTTTAGTTAAAACATTTCACAACGGGGGAAGTGAAATCGCCCAACATATTCGCCTTTTGGTGCTTCCATTATGTCGGCCTGCAACATAATCGTAAATCATGCTGATTTCCTATCACACCTCTGCCCGTTTTATCTTTAGAAGTTAAATTCCGCACCTGCAACAACTTTTGTCACGAGTCTCTGTGCGGAGCACGCACAAACCCGCCTGCGTGCTTTTTGTGTTTAACGCTTCATTGGCAGAAGGATCGAGATGCTGTAGTATAAATTCGGCTTCGTTTGGTTTTATTCCTGTCCTCACTTTAGGCTATAGTCTAGAGATCTATATAGTTAAGGCGATAAATTGATTTGTGCTTTTGGCATCTGCTACAGAAGTAACGGTATATGTTTGAAAATAAATTTTAGCCTGGTCCAAAATCGCTTTTGAGCGTGCTACCATATGCGTATGCCCAAACAAATTTGTAAAGGGTTGCCGGATAAATTTTAATTAATTGCATCTTTACTTTACATAAGTAGTGCATTTCCAAAATGAGATGTAAACCTGTCCTAACCAAAGGTCACCCTATGAGAGCAAATACATTTTCCATAGTGAAAGAGTAACTGTCATTGCATTCGCCACTTCATTCAGGGGGTGTGAGTGGATGCGTACCTGTGTCTCCAGGCACAGCATACGGTAGTCGCAAAATCGATTGTTACATGTGGCGGGCTGGAGCTGAGTAAGTTGGTTCATTGGCCTACAGGTACACCACTGAATGAGCGCTAAACAAAAATATGGAAAGAAAACTACTCACACTGTGCTGCTGTTGCCATTTCTTGCTACTATGAAGACGGTTTTGGTCAATTCCTGCTTTTTATGCCTTTTTCAATTCCAGTTTTGGTAAAGTCGTAAAATAGGCAATAAATTTGCAGGGTAACCAGACGGTAGACTAAGCTTTAACAAATTCAAGATGCACAGGGTGTTGAATGCACTGTTTTGAGAACCACATACATTATTAAAATTACTGAGTGGGTGCTGATGAGCAAATATGATCCATCAAAGCGTTTCCACAATTTGAACGATGCATAGCGGAGTATGGAGGGAAATATATTAATATTTCTGGTTTGGTCTAAGACAGGTAGAGTTGCCATATATTCAAACATTTTTTATACTCTCTCCTGTAAATATTGTAACATTTGGATGCATGTATAGTGTGGCTTGCTGCATTTAACTGGACATTCAAAATCTCTTACTTGACACATGTTCATACCATTGTATCTGCATGTCAAGAACTTTATTGACATGTAGAGAACACACTTTGTGTTTCTAGGAGGATCAGCTCGTGTCTCTAGGAGACAGCAAGAACCTGCAAAAGGCTGTCCGAGACGTGGTGGGACGCCTGTTCTCAAAGCAAGTCGAGAAACAGTTCTCCCTCCTGGTCTCACAAGGTTCAAGGGCGCTATGATGTGCAAGGTGGTCATCGGTAATGCATATTCAGTATTAGCTCTTAAATTTATGGCATTTCTTTTGGAACTTTATAGACAAGCAAAATCTTTGAAAATATTGCGGTGGCTTAGCTCGACTATGCCACGATATACGTAGCGTGAGCTTATGCGCACTAAATGAGAAGCGCTATCAAGCGGCTCCGGTGCAGCGTCAGACTTGGCTACTGCGCAACGGAGGCGCACAGCTGGGCACCCGGCGGCGACAGTGCGTCTGCCGCCGCTATGATGTCACTCCTCTGGAATGTGCAGACCGGCGAGGTGGGCGCGACGGCGGCGGAGCGCGCGGCGGCTTTTCGTGTAGCTCTAATAATGAGCCGTGCTCAATATGCCAGCTGTGGTCATTGTGCAAAGCGCGCTGCGCCATTCGCCGTGCTAATTATGCGGAGCCCCGCCGCCGCCGCCGCCGCTGCACGCTCTGCAAAATGAGCACGGCTCACATAATGAGCACGGCTCATTATGAGGGCCACGCGAAACTGCTCAACCTCTGCCAGTGTACCCGACGCTACAATATCTTGACAATTAAAGGGAAGCTGAAACACTTCTTGAAAAAAAAAAAAAAGAAACGAGTTACAGGTGATTTTTGGCGTATTTTTGTCCTGTGAATCTGAATATCGCTTTCGTTTTCCCCGAAGGTGTAACGAGACAAGAGAAAAGACGAAAAACCTCAGACGAGTCGTGACGCCATACCAGGATCTTTGGGGCGGCAAGCACGTGTCGCTCGTGTGGGCAGCGCGTGCAATTGCAAGCTTGCCAGTTGTATTTTTTCACACTGACTCCAGTCGTGATATCTATTTCAACCTTTTTAAAAATAGCAAGAGTTCGCGTGCATAGGTTTCACAGGAGCTGAAGATGAGCGAGAGCAGAAATTCCTAAAACTCTCAGCATTTTGTCATGCCTCGGCAAGGAGGGGCTTCAGCTGTACTTTCGAAATTAATTTCTGCAGCCTCCGTGCACCAGATTGAAAAATAAACTCGATAGTCGTGATTCTGGAGGCCAAATAAAGACGATTTTGGTGTTCTTCCTCAAATACAGAACAGCTTCATTTCCCTTTAAGTATTGCAGTATGCAAAATTTAAGTCGTCTGTTCCTGTCGTTTTTTTTTTTTAATTTGACTTGCATTTTTTTATATGAATAACTCCTGTGTTAGCGTTCTCGGAACCTTTATACTCACAAGCAGCGTTTTGAAATAAATGCGAAAAAACAATTTTGTTGGTCTTGTCTTGTTATCCTGTTAGTTTCCAGGTTGAAAATGTAATGAAGAGCATTTAGAGGCCTTGGTCTGTAGAGTGTCAGTTGGGGAAGTTTTGCTCGCTTTTTAGCCACTCATCTCTGCGCCCGGCCCCTTTCGCCCCCCGGCCCGTCTCGCCCTCCATTTCAGATTTATAGGATGTTGCATGAAATAGCCATATGCCTCTATAGAATCTGCACCCTAGCGTGGTAGCCAAACCCAGAATCTCCACCTCTGTGGTGCTCACTTTCTGTCACCTTTGAATTGCAGGCTAGGTGAGGGACCTATATTTACACAAAGGAAACGCTCACAAACTGCGGTGTTTGAACAGCACCTTGTGTGTACAGTCAAATCTCGTTATTACGAACGTCATTATAACACAATTTTCAGATTTGCACACATATTTTAAAAGTCCCCTTCCAAATGCCTATTGGTTTCAATGCAAAAATATTTCAGTACTACGAATTTAAAAATACCGAATATTTCAGAATAACATAATTTAAATGCTCTTATATGCAAAAAACACCTCACTATTACGAATTTATATAAAAAAAATGACCGAAAGCAACGATGAATGGCGAAAATTATTTTAAATTACAGAAAGACGCGCATTTTGGCCGCTTGGCGGCTCTCGCAACGCCCAACTATTATCATCATCAAAGATCGACCCGGGAAACAAATCTTAACCCTACCGGCCTAACTTCACATTGCGACCGAGGCCGTCCACAGGAAGGTGGTCGACATTAAATCGATCGTCCTGCAGTGTTTGTGCTACACCCAGCAGAAGATTTCGGATTTCTTCTTGTAACTGTGCCGTGTTCAATCGCATGAGTGGTGCCAGTATGACCAAGGCCGTCAACAAGGTGGACGACATCAAATCGTTCTTCCTGTAGCGTTGTGCTAGACCTATCAGAAGTTTTCTGATTTTTTTCAATAAATGTGTAGTGTTCAATTACGTGGAGCATTTTTTGTTTTGTGTTTCGGATAAAACCGAGCGTCCGGATATTCCTATTGCAAGGGTAGGTCATTTTTGCTCAGATAAAATTACAATTTACGAACTTTTCACTACAACGATAATTTCAGAATTACGAACGATTTTCGCGAGTCTGATGAAATTTGTTCTATCGAGATTTGACTGTAGCTAGTATGCAAGGTATTGGCTTCCCCTATCTGTCAACTAATCTGTGTGATCTGACAATTCTTTTTACAGGTGCCATACAAAGTCGCGCTCAAGGGTGCAGCATGGACGCGATGGAGAAGCGGCTGACGGGCAGGGAGGCAGGCAGGGGCAATAGAGTTAAAAAGACGGACACTCCACTGGTGGTTCCAACCGCCTTTGACGATGAGGGACACTCTGGCTGAGGAGCTAGCTGCTATGGATGCACGAGTCACAATAAAGAACGTCACGGTAAAAAAAGTTTGTATGTTTACTTCTTGTACTACCCAGAATATGCATCTGGGTGACAGGTGAATGGGACATGTCGTCTCAACAAGTATACAATAATTGCCATGAGTATACTCTGTACATGGAGAAAGTCAATTGTTCACACAGAATTGTTTCTTAAAATTGCACAAATACTAAACTGGCTTGTTTCGGTTCAAGTCCCAAAAACATGTTAAAAACGGTCAGCACCTATAAAAAATATGAAAAACAATAAAATAGTTAAGACACGCAATTACGCTGGCACTGATCTGTTATTACGCTGGGACTAATCCGCAATTGGACTGGCTCTGGCCGGAAACACGCTGGCACACTGATGGTTTCCTACCGTACCACCGGTTCCATGCCGGGGATCTGTGTCGGGAGCTCGCTGGGAACATCCCGTATTCCCGGCATCCCGGTTTCCCAAGAAGTTCCCGGTACCGGCCGGATTCCGGCATTGGGCCCGGCCGATGTCGCCCCTTGGGGCGTTTCCGGTACTGGCCAGTATCAGTATCCCGGCAGGCCAATACCGCCTCGTCCCCAACCCGGCGTGTTGTGCTACTTGGGATACAGCTGACAATACACCAGTGTCGTAGGTACTGGGCAGGCGGGTGGAGCATTCGGGGTTGAACCCTGCCTCCCCCCCCCCCCCCCCCGCCTTGGTAACATTTCCTGGCTGTGTCGCTAGATGGGCATAACAGAAGAGGCACTATGCTTTTTGCCTTATAAACATACACACAAATCGAAGGAAGCGTGCATTTGGTATTTCGTGAGAACATATCTATCAGTTTTGGGATGACGCGCGTTATTTATCGTCGGTGACAGGTGGTAAAAGCTCCTCCCATCTCTCCTACTTTTGCAGAGCGAAGGATCGAGAGGAGATGACCTCCTCCCCAGCGTTTACTTTAACCTGTCACCGACTACGGCGTTTTTCTTCGTAGACGTTCTAAATTGCTACCGCTCGCAATGCATACAGTGTTCTAATTCAGTCGCTAACTTGCTGTGCGTGTGAAAACAGAAGAATCGTTCCTCCCGGAGCCATAGCTACAGACGGTTCTCAACGTGCGCGATCAACACATTAAAGAAAACTAAGCCAATTAATTATAACGTTGGTAAGCCACTGGCTAAGACAGGCCAATGTTACCCAACCTAAGTCAATCGATTACCAATGTTGGTAACCCATTGGCTAAGACAGGCCAATGTTGGTCAGCCTAAGCCAATCGATTACCAGTGCTGGCAACTCATTGGCTAACATAGACCAATGTTGGCCAGCCTAAGCCAATTTATTACCAATGTTTGTAACCAATTGGCTAAGACAGGCCAATGTTGGCCAGCCTAAGCCAACCTCTTGCCAACGTTGGTAAGTCATTGGCTGAGATTGGCCAATGTTGGCCAACCGAAGCCCATAGATTGCCAACGTTGGAAAACCATTGGCTAAGATAGGCCAATATTGGCCAGCCTAAGCCAATTGATTGCCAATGTTGGTAAGCCGTTGACCAAGACAGGACAACCTTGGCCAGTATATGCCAGCATACCACCAACATTGGTAGTAAGATGGCCTCATTGGCCCAACGTTGGACCATTGTTTGTCGATCAAACACCAATGTTGGCCCGAGGTCTTGTGCTGTCTGGGTATACGCATAACCTATGGATCATTATATTGAGAAAACGTAAGTATTCATTTAAATAAACTCTTCCAGTTTAAAAATATTAAAAGATAAAGTTAAAAAGAGCATGATTTTTGTGGGTTATGAAAACACATTTCTGTGTGAATTAAAGGAAATGTCGAGACAATAAAGTGCAAAAAGTCTCTTGATATTGCATTAACGATAATTACACATCGATGGGTTGCACGCTTATTTCAATATAGGACATCAAAAGTTTCCCATTAAGTTACAACAAGCCACAAGTTTCGTGACAACATACACAGATGTTACCACTTGGCCAGGAATAGTTTTTAATAGTGTTTTAGACGCGCACCGCTTGGAGCGCTACATGAAAGCCAAAATAACCCCAAGGGCCGGGTGGCAGACGTTTTAAGGCTTGCCCGGAGCGCGGGCTAGCGATATCAGAACAAGCTTGACGCTGCATGTTGATGCAGGCGCATACGCCCGTGTGTTCCGCAACGCATTGGTAGCATTTTCGATTAGAAAGAGACGCGGCAACAGACTTTTGCGGCCTTTGATTCTGCCAAGGTGATGATATCTTGAAAATATTCCGTCAATTATTTTTTTCTAAAGGTGAACAGCGTGTAATATTATTATTTATTTTTGTTTGTTTTTTTTATAAAAGAGGGATTATGCATTAACCTAAGCACGCGAACGTCTATGACATGTAACTATCTTATCGGCATGATAAGCGTGACGGGGCGTATGCCCGGTTTTCTGTGCGAACTAAGGTGTCGTCACTCCGACCATCCCGGCCGAAACGTTACAGCTGGTGGCAGCGGTGGGATGAGCGACACCGGGGGCCTGCGGCTTCGGTCGGTGAGTGCTGGTCGTTTTTTTGAGTTTTCGAGTGTAACTTTGTAAGGTTTTGACCGGATTCCGGAAAAGCAAAGTACCGCACTGCTTCATTTTTGTTTGTTTCTCGAGCAAATGTGCCATGGACTTCGATAAGATTACGAAGCCTCGATTACTAAACCTAGCGGAAGAGCTGGGTGTAACGGTAATGAAGTCCATGAGAAAAGCGGAAGTAATCAAAGCAATTAAGACTTGCGGGGCCGACCTCGACGAAATGAAAGAATGTTGGGATGAGGTCGAGAGGAAGCAAAGACGTGAGGAAGCGGAACTCCGGATGATGGTGGCAAAATTGCAAAAGCCGTCTGATGAGGCCAGAAAAGTGGAAACTTTAGACATCAAAGCTTTTTTGCAGCCTTTTCGTGTCGGTGGTGACCTGGGTTTATTCCTCATTAATTTTGAACGCACTTGTACCAAGCTGGGGTTGGCGGATTCGGACTGGGCACAGCGACTTCTCAGTGTTTTGCCCGGAGAGGCGGCAGACGTTGTGGCCCGACTCGACCCAGACACTGCGCAGGATTACTTCAAAGTGAAAGAAAGCCTTCTGAAAAAGTTCAGGCTTTCCCCGGAGGCGTTCCGAGTAAAGTTCCGAGAAGCTACGAAGCGTCCCGAGGAAAGTTACAGTGAATTTGCGTACCGTTTGCAGGGTTTCCTTGAGAACTCGCTTCGCGGGGTTAACGCGTACGAGGACCGCGAAAAGATTCTTCAGCATATCGGTCTCGAGCAGTTTTTTAATTCCATTCCGAGTGGAATGAAATTTTGGATCCAGGACAGACCAGACGTCGTCTCCGTACAAAGGGCCGCTGATTATGCTGACGAATACTACTCCAGGCGCGAAAATGCAGCTGCAGAAAGCAAGTCATTTAGCCGAAATCAAAATCGTTCAGCTTATCGCTCGGTCGAGCACAACAAAGCTGCAAAGCCCGACGTAGGCGGAAAGGCAGCGCAAGACGAGATCGAAAAGAAAAGCCCAGATAAGAAATCAACCAAGGCCTTCGAAGCACGGAAGCCCATTGTGTGTTACCGATGCAATCAGCCTGGGCATCTTGCTGTGGGATGCCGTGTTCCGAAGGTGTCGAAAATGAATTTGGCACTGGGAGCAGAAGACGAGCTTCTAAAATCCTATCTGTATGACATGATGGTGAACGGCCAGTCCTGTAAAGTTTTGCGGGACACGGGTGCCACTCACGATCTAGTTCATTCTTCACTGGTCGAGCCAAGCGACTTAACGGGCGAATGCGTTTAGATTCGCCAGGCACTTGAGAGTAAGGCTACCAGTCTTCCAGTTGCCAAAGTCAAGGTGAAGGGTCCGTTTGGGGAAATAGAAACGACCGCCGCAGTTTCTGATGGCGTACTCCCTACGTGCCCTTACATTCTTTCTAACAAAACGGCAAATAGTTTGAGTGACTCTGGAAAAGAGTTAGCTATGAATCCGGTACTTGTAGTGACCCGCTCGATGACGAGGGATGACACGTCAGCCGTTCCAGAGCCTGAAAACCCTCCAGTACTGGCCGAAGTCGAAAGCGAACCTGTGGTCGCCGAACCTAGCCTTGTTGCCCCCGCAAGCGTTAATTTCGAAGAGCTGTCAAAGGTGGACACGTTAACCTTGATATCGGAGCAAGCTGCGGATGACTCGCTGGAAGAATGCAGAAAGAGGATTTCAGTGCCATCAAAGAAAGTGTCGTTCTTTCTTAACAATGGTGTCCTCTATCGCAGTTACACTGCCAAGGGTGGGCGAGAGTACGACCAGCTTGTCGTCCCAGCTAAGTACAGGGCTCAACTATTGGAGCTTGCTCACGCTAAAGGCTGGTCCTGTCACCTAGGAATCAAGAAAACGAAAGCGCGGCTTTTAGCTGAGTACTATTGGCCCGGATGCTTCAAAGAAGCTGAGCAGTTCGTCCGTTCGTGCGACGTTTGTCAGCGAACTGGAAGACCAAACGAGAAGGTCAAGGCTCCTTTAACCTGTGTTCCCATTATAACTGAGCCTTTCAAAAGGCAAGTAATTGATGTAGTGGGACCTCTTCCGGTAACCAAATCAGGCTACCGATACTTGCTTACATTTCTTTGCCCAGCAAGTAAGTTCCCGGAGGCGGTGCCACTACGAGAGCAGACTTCTACGCAAGTCGTGGATGCGTTACTCACTGTTTTCTCGAGGGTTGGTTTTCCCAGTGAAATTCAGTGCGACTTGGGAAGCGTTTTCACGAGTGCACTAACCTCTGGCTTTTTTGAAAAATGTGGCATAAAAATTAGCCACAGTTCCGTCCGCCACCCTCAGAGTAAAAGCGTGGAACGTGTGCACTCCGTTATGAAGCGAATTTCGCGGGCCTTATGCCACGAGCATGGAAAAGAGTGGGATGCGGCAGTGCCTGCCATGCTGTTTGCCCTTCGTTCCGTCGTTCACGAATCAACCGGGTTTTCGCCGGCGGAATTGGTGTACGGCCGTGCATTGCGTTCACCGTTGCGCCTACTCAGAGAGAGGTGGGAGGGGGACTCCGAAAATCCCACGGTGGTTGAGTACATTTTAACGCTCCTGAATCGTCTCTACAACACGCAAGAATTAGTGAAGGCTAACATGATGGAGGCGCAAGCACGGGCCAAGAAGTACTACGACAAAAACAGTCGCATGCGTTCGTTCGATGAGGGTGACAAGGTTTTGCTTTTACGTTCTGCGAAAGCAAATAAATTGGAATTTCAATGGGAAGGGCCCGCTACGGTAGAACAAAAATTCTCAGACACTAACTACGTGGTTCGACTACCGGGTCGCCGTAAAGAAGTGCGGATCTTCCATTGCAACCTGATGAAACCTTACATCGAACGAGTGCATGTCGCGAACATCCTTCTAAACGCGCCCGAAGAAGTTGCGCCAAAAGTTCCTGTTCCGGTGACCTTGCGTGATGATTTCACGGTAAAAGAAATTTTGGATATTACGGTTAGTCAGGCGCAGATAACAAAACAACAATTCGTCGACCTCGAGAAAATTATTTCTGATTATTCGGATGTATTTTGTACTAAGCCTGGTAGGACTGATTTGATCACCTACGATCTGTTCAGAGTTGCCGGCCACGGGTAAGCCGTATCGTTTCTCGCCTCGACAGGAACGTCTCATGAGGGAGGCAGTCAAGCAAATGCTAGATCTTGGAGTTGAGCCGTGTGAGCCTGACTACGCCTCGCCTATGATTCGTGTGGAGTGCCCGGGGAAGGATCCTTGACCGTGTGTTGACTACAGAAGGCTAAATTCCGTAACGGTCACTAAGGTGTTCCCTATTCCGAACATGGAAGCCTGCATCGAGAGAGTCAGCTCGGCAAAGTACATTTCTACTTTTGACCTTGTCCGCGGCTATTGGCAGGTTCCGCTAACAAACAGGGCTAGCGAGATCGCTGCTTTTGTAACCCCGTTCGGAACATACAAGCCGCTTGTGCTCAGCTTCGGTTTAAAAAACGCTCCGTTCGTCTTTTCTCGTCTTATGAACAAGGTGCTTTCGGGGGCAGAAACGTTCGCGCTACCGTACCTTGATGACATTGCAGTTTTTTCAAACACTTGGGAAGAGCCTGAACAGCATTTGCGCGGCGTCTTATCTCGATTGCGAAGCGCGGGGTTGACAGTGAAGGCGAGCAAGTGCAAGTTGGCGCGTTCCGAGGTGAGCTACTTAGGCCACATGGTTGGTCAAGGAAAGAGGCGTCCGCAAGAGCTGAAACTCTTGGCTATCCATGAGTTTCCTTTACCGGACACAAAGAAAGATTTAATATCTTTCATTGGTTTAGTAAATTACTATCAGCAGTTCATCCCTCAGTTTTCCGAGTTAGCAAGTCCGTTAACAGATGCTATCAAAAAGAAGGAGCCTGTCCGGATTGTATGGGACGAGATACGGCGCCAATCCTTTGAGAAATTGAAAGAGGCGTTAATTAGCCCTCCTGTGCTGGCCAGTCCCGACTTTTCGAGACCCTTCTTGGTACAGTGCGACGCAAGTGAAAAGGGGTTGGGCGTCGTGCTGAGCCAAATTGATAGCAAGGGGGACGAACACCCAATTCTGTTAGCTAGCCGGAAGCTGACGACACGGGAACAGACATACAGCACGGTAGAGAAAGAATGTGCCTGTATGGTCTGGGCTGTAGAGAAGCTGAAATGTTACCTTGACGGTGCAGAATTTGTTTTTGTCACCGATCATAAACCACTAACTTGGCTGAGTCAGATGGCTCCCAAAAATTGTAGACTTTTGCGTTGGAGCCTGACATTGCAATCCTATTCTTTTCGAGTCAAACACAAGAAAGGAAAGCTCCACTCAGACGCTGACAGTTTGAGCAGAGCGGTCTAAATACATTTCATTTCTTTTCTTCCTCTGTAAATAAGTTTGTCACTTGACTTTTAATATTGTAAATAAGAATTGTAACTAAGAAACACTTTTTTAGGGTAGACTAACACAGCTTCGGGGCGGGGTAATCCCAAGTCGGGAGACAAAATAAAAGTGTGGCAGTGCGGTATCATGGTTGGTGTAGTGTGTTTTCACTCGACAACTTGGAATCTCGATTTTTCATCTCCTGCCGTCGCCCGGGTTTTCTGGTTGTCGTTCGTTCCACTGTCTAGCTTACTCGCAGTCGACGACCTTGGCTTCTGGAGCGCCCGGTGGCTACTGTCATCTTCCCCCTGAACTGCTGTCCCTTGGCTTGGACTTTTACTGAAGACTGCCCTGCACCAGTGGACCAATGTCAGAAGGAGCAACTGGGTCCAAGTCGTCTACAGCTTCTGCACCTTGCGGTTCTTCCAACAACCTTCCCTGGAAAAAAGTCCCTTGGCTTCGAGGCTTCGCCGCCTGCCCTGGACAAGTGGGTCAAGGTTCCAGGAATCGCCTGTGCTGAAGTGTGCAGCTGACGGCTCGTGCAGCACCCTTCATGAAGGCTTCTAACTTGGGACACCGCAGTCATTGCGAGCACTGTTTCTTGGTTGCCATTATTCCGAGTCTCTGCCCTCGAAGGGGGTAGAAGTTGTAACGTATCTTATCGGCATGATAAGCGTGACGGGGCGTATGCCCGGTTTTCTGTGCGAACTCGATGAAAGGCCACTGCACCGGCCGTGGGAGCGCTTTTTGCTTGAGATGAGACTGAAATAAAGTCGCCTGCCACAACGAAGGTGTCGTCACTCCGACCATCCCGGCCGAAACGTTACAGACAGTTGGGCGTTCAATAAGCGATGAATATGAATATTGTGCCCTGTCTAACCATATTTTCGCAGAACTTTAATGATTGTATCCGAAGGAGAGGCTCTGCGACGTTACTGGGCTGCAATAATTCTCACTTTACATAAGCATACTCACAAAAGTCACACACCAGGCCACTGACTCAGAAGATTCATTCCTGGGGTAATTTCAAGGGTAAACGAGGACCATGTTTGTCATTGTCTTCACAAAGGTTGCTGATACAATCGCTTGTATTGCTGCGTTGACATAGTCATGGGGTGTAGCTTGGCGGCAGCGGATAACGTGACCGAACGTTCAGGTTACGAATGGGGAGAGTGGGTAGGGTTAACTTCACATATTCTTTTTATTCTATTTCATAAGTGTCTATGCGTGAAGGAGAAAAAAAAACGATTGCGTATTGCCTAGGTTGAAGCGTCAAGGAATATTTCTAAGTGGTTTTGAAGGAAAATAAAAATATTTTGGTTCACGCCTCGTTTATGAAATATGGTATCTGACAGCTAGAGCCAATAACGTACAAGTTGGCACATTCCAAGCATGTAAATAATTAGTTTTTTTTTTGTTATGCTAAGTGAATTTTATACGTTTTTGGAAGTGTCACTCGAAACTTTTATAACAATTGCGCTTGAATGCCCTTAATTATGTTGGAACGTGGAACAGGACACATAGGAAGTTTATGTTTACAGTCTGTAGTATTAGCAACAAGCTAAAACGCTTACGAAGTATAAAAAGCAAAACGCATAAAAGAATGAAACAACGTAGTTTACTTCCTGCATATCATCATAGCGAAGCAAAGGAAATACGCTAAATTGTGCCACTGTACATATAACTCGAAGCTATAATGAGTAAGAAATAATCGTTACTGGCAATACACACTGAAAAGTAGAAGGTAAATACATGTGTTATCTTGCAAATCTTCCGAAGAACCATGTCGCCCAGAAATGGCTTTTACCGGTTGCCACGCCAAGAGTCATTACGGATACAAAAATGATAACATTATGATGCAACTGACGTCCAAAAGCGTACTGTACAGCACGTGGTAAAATTCTCATCGCCACGACATTTGCATTTTAAATGGCTTAAAAAATGACAGAACTCGTTAATAAGGCATCAGTCTTTAAACAAAGCGTTGCGCTATGCAGCTCACATAAAATTAATAAAGATCATTTTCCCGGTCAAGTGCCGCGCGTGACGCGTCACGAACGTGAAGCTCGCCTCGGAAAGACGGGGCCGACTGAACGTCGCCATCTGCGGCATTCGTGAGTTTTGATGACCTCATCGTGGAGCCAAATAATACATTTATGGTTCGTCTGCCCCAGCGATGTACAACACGGCTACCAGGCTACGGACTGCCGGGTCCAAACCCGAGCCCATTAGGAGCCACGTGATATATTGGTCAGACCTGCGTATCCCTGAAACAATATACCTTTTGTTTTTATATATCTCGTGATAGCACCTGACAGGCCGCAGCTTAGGGTTTAGCTCATCGCAGAATGTGATGAAGTTTTTGTGTTCGATGGTTATTCAAAGTGCTACAGAGATTAGGCCCATGCCCAATATTTGTGAGTTCTTTGCTGCTTCATTTGAGCCATCTGTGTCGCCAAAGTAGGGGGTTGGGGGCGCCTCCTTTTAGTTGTCTGCAGATATTTAACTTGTCCGGCCTCACTCCTGATACCTGAGAAGTGAAAATCGACACCACATATTCCTTCAGTACCTTCCGCAGCTTTGACTTCGTGTCCTTGACCTTCACTGCACTCAAAGGTAGCGTAAAAATACTGAGAGCTGGTGCCGCGCACCTCTTCAGCGGTTGTGCGAAATGTGTAAACTAATTTTTTCAACGTCGCCATTCATTTTTACGTGCTTGTTGTGTTTTTGCGAACTCCGTAATGGTCAACAAAAATACAAGCCCCAACAAAAGCTAGACTGAATAATCCAACAGTAATTTTAAACTTTGACGACCCGCGTACAGGTAATCAGATCACACTAAATAATATTGGGTCCCGAGTTATTTTGAGATCGCTTCTTTTTATTTGTCTGGTGTAAAGCATGCGACAGCTTTTCCAGTCCTTTAAGGCATTAGCCAAACTGAAAATTGCATAAGCAAAGAATGCAGCATAAAGCGTTAAATGTCTTTCGCTAAAAGAAGTACTCGAGCTATTATGGAGTTCATTTTGACCTAAAAATGGTACTATAAACTCTATATGTCGATAGATTCTCCTTCACCATCACCGTTTTGTAAAAAAGTAAAGAGCTAAGAGGCTTAGAACCAGGTTTCCGACAAAACAACAACAACAAAAAATCTTTTGTGCCAATTATTGGTGTATTACCTATAAAAAAACAGCATCTGTTATTTGCAAGTTTAGACAACTGGTGGTATAATAATGAAATGTAATAGTAGGCATACACCACGACCGCAAACACAAAAGGCAAAAACACAACAAATTTATTGTAGCTTGATTTTTTCATTAATTCCGCACCACCAGAGCTAGGGCAGCGGGACATTTCGCACTTGTTCTCGACTTCCTGACGCTTTTGTTTTAGTTTATTTTTGTCTCAATTGAACGAATGCTTCCGCTGCATGAAAGCCGGCGTAGTCTGTCGACGTTTGACGAAGTGACGCTCCTTGCTGGTTCACGCAATTCATATTAGGCTGATTCGCTGAGAAAAAAAAATGCGCGTTGCGTCAATGCCAAAAACAAAGAACTGTATTTTTTCATGCAGGGTTTCAAAATAATGATCAAAGCATTCAAATGAAGTGGTTGCTAATACAATAAAAAATAGTTAAAGAAAGTTACGCGCTTGCAGCCATGGTGCCGTCGGTCATGAAATCCTGCATCTGCATGACAGTGCAAACAACCGGATCCCATTTCGTAAAACGTTCGTGTTTGGAGAAACAAAACAACGACCAGGAATGGCAATATCGGAGAAAAGGCGAAATGCATATTCTATCGAGGCGCCATCATACGCGACCTTATCTGCTCATGTCTAGGCCTGAATGACGATGCCAGAGCCATCTCCTGTGTTAGAATCACACTAAGTGAGAGTGGGGTTTCACCTAAACACTTCCTCCGTGTAGGGGTGGAGACGGTCCTCCGGAATTGATGTATTTAGACAGGGTGCGCGTGGAAAAGCTTGAGACTTGAGACATGAACAGTGTCACAAGACTTCGTGCGGCGATCTCGTGAATGTGCGACTTGCTTTCCTTCGTAGTATGTAGGGCAGAGCTGACGAAGATTTTGAAAAGTACCAACGTATTTCGAAAAGTGTTTTTAAGATCTTTCGTTTTTACGCTCATAGGAGTGCAGCCGGGAAGATCTTTAAAGTCAACTTTTCAAATCTTTCGCCATGAGTTTGTACTTGACGGAACTGTTTTTGCTGTTCAGATTGCAGATTTTGGAAGCCTGCAATTGTTCCGTCGTGCTTCACGCGGACGAGAATCTTCAAAGGTTGTGAATTTTGGAGTTCATTGGCTGAAGGGAATATGGTGCCATGGATGGTAAGGGGTTCAACGCAAATAGAAACCAATAAGGCGAGAAGCTTGTTGTGTCGCGGCCTGACACGTTGTACTGTAAGAAAATGTAAGCAAAACTCGGACGATAACGTCTCAGTTTTTTGTGTTTTTTTTTGCAACGTACATAGACATCATTTGTTATAATGTACGGTTGAGACGTTCTGTCAACCCGTTAGTTATGGCTGACAGTCGCTGGAAAATTTTAGAGTGGTGTTTGCCAGGCGCAAAACGTTCACGGGAAGATTACGAATAAATCAAGTGTTCCGATAGCTTGTAAAATTGGATGTTCCGTGGCGCAACATCATGTTGGAAAAAATTAAATTCGCACCTTCTTTGGCTGAGGAGGCTGGAACAGAAGACGTTTTGGCGGCTCTGGTGAGGTAATAAACGGTGATAATTATGAATCGCTTCTTATTTGTTCACAAATAAAGAAAAGGATCAATGATATCAGTTACAAAAGTGGAAGGATCGGTCGGGTGGTCTAATAAATTGCAGAGTGCTGTATAAATGGGTGGTTCCGGTTTTGTGCAGTTGACATCGGTGACATGCGCTAACATACTTATTGATGGTGCGACACACGCCATTCATGAAGTAGCTTGAACGTACGCGGAACTATGTCCTTTTATCAAAGTCGAGGTGCCTCTCCATAGGGTCGTGGTGGTGTGCTTGAATTATGTCTTTCTGAAGGCATCGAGAAACAATGGGAAAAAAGGCTCATGTGGCACATAGCTTCTGAACAGGACTCTATCAAGAAGGGTGAAGGGACGACCTCGCTGTTCAGTGTGCCGTGTGGTAGATTAAGAAATACTATTGAGCATTGAATCAATAACCTGAAATATTGATTGGACGCTTGGGCTTCCGCAACGCCAATTCCGTCTAATACGGCAAAGAAAATGGTGCGCTCGCTTGAATCTTGAGCAGAAATGCCCCTGAAAAAGAGACCGCTTGACATCGCTTTGGCATCGAGATAGCAGTTTAAAACATTTGTGTACAAAGGTTTAACTGCGGTCGTAAATGTTCCATGACCATAGTTCCAGGCGGCCGGACGGATTGTTCAGTTTGGCTAAGTAGAATAGGGCGTCACGATCAATAACATATCTAAATAGGTTGCCATTAAGGTACGGTCAAAATTTTGATATCACCCATATACGTTCTAGGCATTCGTGCTCCGTGATACGGTTTGGCTCATAATTTTTAACTCAACTATGGTCACGTTGAACCACATGACCATAGCGGCCAGTTACGTGACCATAGCGTATGCCTTTCCGCGCTCGGGCGCGAAAAACAGATTTGTGTCGCGCCGTAAATATAGCTCTAAAATGTTTTTCGTAAATTTGTTTTATTACTTTTTCTTCTACTCCAGGCTGTTTAAACGTTTTTTTTTTTTTTAACCTTTGCATATGTGCTTCGAGGGCACGTATAAATTTTTGAAAGATGTAACTACTTTAAATCTGGCTTGATTAAGAAGGTAATTATTATTTTCAAAGAACGGACGGGGCAGGCACATATACTTAACTTTTTAAGGAATATGGCTCATAGGCAATTGTCACACCACTGAACAATACTGTTAAAATCAAACTGGAGCACACAGCTTTTACGATGATCAATCATTTCACGGTAGATCACAAAGAACTTCGAAAATAATAAAAAAGAGTAGGAGATGGAAAGTGTACAACCCCTATATCTAGGACTATTGATGGTCCTAAGAGAGATCCCGAGGAACAACGGAACAAACGTATGGGAGGGAAAAATTAAAAATTTTGACAGATACGGATTGAGTGTCGTTGGTTAAGAAAGATAGAATTCGTGCGAGAGTGTTAGTTTACGAAGAAGAAATAAATGAGAGACTTAATAGAAATATTTGGAAAAGTCCGAAGTTCTGCAGTCAGCTTAGGATCCTCGTCTAAAACTAAATGAAAGTCGTGACTGAATGACAGAGATTGAGTTCCAAATAAAAATATATTTAGAAATACATGTTGAGATGGGTTTGGAGAGCTGTTAAGTTTCAAGAAGATGACAAGGCGAGGTAATATATGCTCGAGAATTTCGCTGCGAACACTGATAATGAAAATCGGCTAATAATTAAGAGGGGGACCTTTCCCACATGCCATACAAATAGGATACACCTTCCCTACTTTCCAGTCTAAAAGGATAACGGACTCTTGCACAAATTGGTCAAATAGTTTGGTTTGTATAATTGACGAATATACTTTGGTATTTCTTAAAATCCCAGTATTGAAAAAAAACGCTAATGCTGGAGACGACAACTTTAACCCCTCAGGGACACGTTCAACACCAACATAAACAAGCAGAAAAGGGGCAATGGGCGAAAACGGAAAGGTACGCAGTACTGGGCATTCCTAGCCATCATCACGTGAAAATATTGATTCAGCAAGGACTGCAATAAAAATATTAGCACACGCTACACGTGGCATACTTGTGCCGCGAGTGAATGATTTGTAATATCTGTAATAATATTTCAAAATTGTCTGGGGTCCTTAATTATCATTTTCGGTAGTTTACGCTTACAATATTGAAACTTTGCACAATGAATATTTTTTTTCTGTATACCTCAGCTGCAGGTTTGCATTTCTCCAAAGTTGTTAACGTGTTGTGAACATAGCAGCGCGTAGTAATCGTTTAGTTTTACCCGAGGAACGCTTGAAGGTTTAGTTGAATGCCATTTTATATTCTATTGGGTCCTGCTCCTAGCATTGGCCTTTTGGGAGGCTAGACAAAACCGGCTTCTGTGGCTCGGTATCTCCGCAGGACGAGAGAAGGTGAGAAAATGCAGCTGTAACCTCGTGCGTGAGCAAAACGTCTGGAGTCGCCGACATGGTAAAAAAAAGGCAGAGCGGGGCAAGATTTGAGCATTACCTGCCCCTGCAACAAGGTTGTTTAATCAACAGATATGAGCGCCAAGGAACCGATCGCCTTACAACAATTGAGAACAGGATGAGCTTTGCATTTTGTAAGCTTTTTGTGATTAATTAGAATCACAGTCTTCAATCCTAATTTGATCGGCTGATTATAAATGAACATTACGGCAAAAAATGCTTGTTATGCTCATATTTTGCTTTGATATGTAACACCAAATATACTCTAATGATAAACTGTAAGAAAAAATGAAGCTACAAACACAAGCTTGTTCCTGGAACTTTTATTTTATTTGCAGTTTATCACTGGTACCAACTGGCCACAGTGCGCTTATGCTTGAATGATTTTATTGGCCGGAGCATAAAAAAATCTTTTATTTGCGACCCTCCTTTTCTCGCTCCGAGGGTATTGGCTCTTTGTGTGCACCAATCTGTTGCAATTTTTTCATACGGTTCTTTACGCAAGTCTGTGGAAAGGATAAGTGAGAAATCGCGGGCAGCATTAGAGTGTCTTCACGGCACCGCAGTTAACTGCTCGCTGTTGTCTATCCCTCTCTTCCATATATATATTTACCGTAAAGTTTCAAGAGAACGCCCGCCCCGAGAGGTCGCCCATCCCGTTTTTCTGGCTAAATATCTGTAACATAAAAATTTCGAAACATCGCCCACCCCCCGATTTCCATCGAACGTCACGCAAGTCCGACGGAAATCGCATCAACCGCGCAATTTGCTGTACCGGCGCGTCAGACAACCCAGTTTATAGCGGTTTCCCGCGTTTTTGTCCGCGATCTGCATGTGCGATCTTCATTTCATGCGAGTTTGTCCTGCGTGTACTATATATCGCATTGTGAAATACGATTTTTCTACGTTCGCGATCTGCGGTATTTGTTCCCGTAACATACGAGTTTGTAGCAGAGTTCTGCCTTTTTCTCCGCGATCAGCGCGTGCGATATCGGCTCCTGTGACAGGCAAGTTTGTATCGGGCTTCCGCGTGTTTATCGCATCGTAAAACGCTAATTTACGGTGTCCGCGATCTGCGGTATCAGTTTCTGCATCACATAGTTTGTAGCCTGTTTTTGATAAAGCTTTGTTGTGGCGTCCCAAAGGATAGCCCACCCCATGTTTTTCACCATTTATCTCTTCACTTTGAGAGGACGTTCTTTTGAAAATTTACGGTATATATATATATATATATATATATATATATATATATATATATATATATATATATATATATATATATACATATATCTATATATAGAGAGATAGATAGAAGGCGTGTTGTTCGCCACAAACACGCATGCCAGAATTTCTTACGATACACTAGAAGCATGTTCGACGCACGTTTTTTCCATACATCTATATGCTTCGAACAGCTGTACAGACATGCGTTATCACCAATATAACCAGACTTTCATAAGAGAAAAACGTCTGGAGTTGTGTCTTCAGATTGTCTTTTCTGTGGCGCATAAGGACTTTAAAATTCCCAAAATTCGTAAATGGTTAAAAAAAGATACACTAGCTGGCAGTTTTATTCATGAAACACTTATTCAAATCTTAACAATACCGAAAATGTATATAAATGACATATATATGACGACGTAAATTCAATAAATAAAATAGGGAAAGGAACATGGAATCTATGATTAAAAACAGACACCGTAATGTGCTAACAGCTTAAAAAAAAACTTAATAGCTCGTTTTCTTTTCTTTATGGAACGTGGCGTAAACATTATTAAACCTTCATATCGCTGGCCCCCCCCCCCCCCCAGCAATGATCTGCATTTTTTTTTTATTATTATTGGAAGGCATTGTGTGTATTTTGTCATGCGTGCTACTGATTCAGCCAAATATTCGATATTCTGACTGTGCTTTCCGTAATTAGTACAGCTAGGGGGACGTTGAGGAAACAAAGCAATGGGAGCAAAATATTTGATTTGCGAACATTGTAGCGTAAGTTAGTAGTCGATTTATGTTTTCCGCCCGATAATGTTTTTGGGTTTTTTTTCTTTTTTATCGAACTTGAAATGCTATAGAATATACATATACAGGCTGTGTAGATACGTAATGTTCATGTAGATTTGTTAATTACTTGATGGTTGCGTTTTTATTTTGTCGTCTGTATTTGTATGCGGGAGGTTCTTTAAATGCATTGCTCGTATCAACTGCTGTAGGTAGAGTCATGGCATAAAATACGAGCGACGGAGCGACGACCGAGCGACACCTGGGGGGCTATGTTCGACAAAATGTTTCGTTTCTTCTATAAAGAAACGGAGGTGACGGAACTGACCATATCGAGTTTGATTGGCTGGAAGCTCAAATGACAAAAGAGAGAATTTTCGACATTTGAGCCTCTAACCAAACAGACGCGATGTTGCGACTTCCGTCACTTCCGTTTCTTTTTAGAAGAAACAAAACGTTTGTCTAACATAGCCCCCCTGGGGTGCCTCATAATAGCGGATGCGGGCAGTGTTTAAAGAGAGGAATCGGTTAAGTTTTTTTTTTTTTTTATTATTCGCAACTAATGTTATTTTTGTGAATCACTGCCAACGGCGCTGCCTTTACCTTCTTCAACTGAGTAGTCGAGCTGCGACAACGGTGCTGCCCCTTCATAGGAAGTCGTGGCTTCGCGGTGACGACTCGGGCAGACGCAGGCGCTGTGTATTTTAGTGCCATTTTCTGCTTAGTTATTCTATTGACGTCATTAAAATCTTTGATGGAAGGGTCGTTGTATACTAAAATACACTGGCATAGCGCCATGTGTGCTATCAAGGAAAATATTATGCGGCACTTAAAGATTACCCTTGTCGATTGGAACAAAATAAACGCGTTGAAATCGCTCTGCAATGGAGATTGCAATGATCATTGTTGTGTGCCCTTGTTTCTACGCGATCACGGACGGTACTATGATTAGGAAAATCTGCTATTCAAAGATATACGTGCAATCGAAACGGCGAGTGTCCCGACGCGTGTAGTCAAGAGTCAAGATTATGTCTCGGCCCAAAACACCGATAATATTCTCTCCGAAGTACTACGAAGTGCCTTTAGAATGTTCTGCAGGCTCAGGATGGCTAGAGTACTTGTAAGGTCTGTGCTTGCAAAGCCAGATTATTAAATTCCTTTTCCAATCACCCTGAACTCCGTAGTTGAAGAAATGCTGTGAAATGTGCGGAACTAGACCCACAATTCATGAGAAAAGCCACCCTAAAGGCACCGAGTTTCGGGCAGCGCATATTTTTGGCTTTGCTTTTCCGCAATATACACCAAATCTGTAAGGTTTTTCAGCCATTGCACATTATCTGTAGCCACGAAATACATTATAATTGCGTTTATTTATACCACAAGCAATACTGTAGATCATTAGTTTCTGAAGTTTGGGAAGCAGACGACACGGAGGACGATCGCGTTGCTCGTGCTCCGGCGCTCTCGGAGCGATACGCGACATGCGGATCCGGGCACATCGGATCAGACATCAACGTGCAGCTAAAGCTTCCAAAGGGACGACATTTTCGTCGACCGATAAATTCTACCGTGGGTATAGAGTGAAACAGAAAACAAATGCCGGAACGACAGAGCAGCTCGTGCGTGGCACGGTGCAGCATTTTATGGCCGCGCGCTTAATTGGCTGATTGGGCAAAACGCTGGGCTAACACGCCGGACGCCCGGGGACGATTCCCGTCACTACATGTAATTTACCTTTCTTTATGTTAGTCCATGATTGAAGAAAGTTGAAGAGCCGTCTAGCTTGCTCACGCTCAAATTGTATAGTTCCAAAACGAACTAAGTAGAATGTTGTTGGCTCCCAAGGAACGCTCAAAAGGAGACGTGCCGTTCGGAATCAGTCTTTCGACAGTGCTACACATTGCGTTCACGCCGACAGTCCATGACCGCGACATAGTCGTGTTGGCTTCCGTTAACCTCTTTTGATTTTGTTTTGGCAACAGTTATTTACATTAAACGTTTAGTTTCTTTCGCTATTTACCGCCTCATCAACTGTCATTCCTATAAATAAGGTGCAGGAGCGGGGTGTGCACCCCGTGAAGCATACACCTTCGAGAACCCGTTCAGCAAGTCCCATTCAAGTACGGACTTGTGCTGACGCACCCGAGTTCCATGCCATTCGCCGACTTCAGCACAAAGCTTGTGAGTTTGGGTTGTTCCCGGGAAGGTCAGTGCAGACGGAACTTAAGAGGACCACAACAATGATGCAGTTCACAAGAACACCTGTAGTCATTTCAATGCTCGTTGCCACCCGGATATCCACTCGTTCCAACGGTGAAAACTGCGGAGACATCGACGATTGGGTTCAGTAGTACGAAAAAATGACCCGCCATAACGGGTGCCCTACCAAAAAAAAAAACAAAAAAACAAAACAAAAAAAAACAGTACAACGATTCGCTAACTGGATTATGGGACAGGAAATCTAATTGGATCCAGTTTGCAGACACTGGTCTGCAAACTGGATTCTAGGTTTTTAGTAATAAATTCAGTTAGATTTCCTGTTTCACACTCCAGTTAGCGGGAAGTTCTACTGTTTTTTTTTTTTTTTGTTGTTTTTTTGGTAGGGATGGAAACCGAAAAGGTGTCCTGAATACGTTTATTTCGCCTTGGAGGCAAAACGTGCAACTCAGGTTGTTATTGATTGTCTGCTGGCTCTCGTGGTCCCTACTACGACTGTAAACTGCGTCTAAAGCTCACCGCCGGATACACGAAGGGTGACATGTCCCAAGTGTCCCCTAGACGCGACGGAAGCGAATGTGCCTCAACTTATATGAACTTTTTCAATCCTATGGTCGAGGGGGGCACTTTCCTAATTATAGCTGCTGGTCTCCCGCAGAGTGAAAACACAAGCTGCCATAAGTGGTTGCCTGCCATGAAATATCACAAAACATTGCTTAACTTAATTCCTACCACCTGCTTTTCGATTGCGTACGAAACCTTTATGCCGAAAGGCAACCCCTCTACGTAATAAAACAAAGAGAATCATTAAGATTCGATCAAATCTTGGAACCAGCTCAAGGGTGAGCTCCGAGGTACGTTCGCCAACCAAGAGCGTAGAGAACGCGCCGAAGAGCTTGTTCAAGGGAGGGTTCAAGGCCCCTACGGGAGCGTCGTTAGCTTTGTCGAAGATTATCGTCGAATAAAAAAACGGCGGGGATCCTGACTTTCCTAAAGCAAAGAAGCTGCCGGTTCTCAGGAGAGGTGTGAAGAAAACTATCTTCGGAGGCCTTTTGCGGAACCCACCTTCGACCATCGAGGGGTTTATCACAGAAGCTACCAACATCGACCGTGTTCTTCTCGCCAGAGGCAGCCACTGACAGAGGCTACCCTGCGTCAGTGCGGTTTTCCAGTCCCCTTGCCACGTTGGCCACAATATTATGGGAATTCATAAGCTCCTTGATGCCGCCGTTCGGGAAGAGCTTAATAAGCTCCTCTGAGCGCCCGGCCTCGATCTCTATCGTTGAGGTTGTTCGAGATGAGGTGCAGCTAGTATTCCTGCCAGGTGCCCCTGTTTCCGTGGCCACACCCAAAGAGCAAATGCTTAAATACGGGGCAATCTGACCGAGGACCGCCGCCAGCATCTGAACATTACCCGGTGGCGCCGCGACCAGACCCAACAAGGAAGCCAAGCTATCGACGCCATGACAAACAACATCAGTGCGTGCGCCGAGACCGACCCGCGCCAAGGAAAACAGACGTATGGACGACCGTGAATTGACGACCCATCTACTATCACTGCGGTGAAGCAGAACACTTTCAACGAATTTCCCCCTCCGAGGGCTTCTGCCCAATGACGCTCGACCACACCTTGAAGTGCGACATCGGGACATAGAGGGCCAGCTACGCCACTCGACGTCCCCTAAGCTGTCTTCCCGACGAGGATACCGTTCGCCCATAATCACCCTGCCGCCGGTCTCGCCGGGACGACCCATCGCCTCCACCTCATAGCCGGAAAAACTAAGGACAGCAACTCCTGGAAGTAGAGTTGCCCTAAATGGGTGACGTAAATCATCTCCACAAGCACTGGAGGGCCCCCGCCACTCCACCGATGTCACCCATCGGAACGCCGCTTCTGCTATGGTGCCCAACAACCTCACTTTTATCATCGACGGCTATGACGCATGAGCATTCGCGAACACCGCAGCAGACTACTTAGTTTTGAGAGGGAGACTCTATTACCACCTTACAAGTATGAAGTCGCGTTGGGATGGCCCTCATACACAAACCGCTGGACGCCACCTCATTACAGTTGTCGGAAGGTGCACTGTTCCGGATAAAATTTAAGGTAAAACCTGTCGGGTGAAGTTTGTCCTTCTACAGGAATGTGTGGGGGACGTTATTCTTGGAATGAACTTACTGTGCCAGTCAGTTGCCGTCATGGACCTTGAAGCGAACCAGATAACGGTAAGGAAACCTGTTTTACTGTTATAAAAGTAAAACAGGTTTCCTTACCTGGATTTAGCGTGGCTGATGTCGCTATAGGTTGCTCTATAGAGCGACCTATAGCGACATCAGCCACGGTCTAAATCCTCGCTGATTACGTGAACCTGCCGCCGAGGTCGAGTGTAGTGGCACACGTCGGAACCAATGCAGACACCAAGGGCGCAGCTCTAGTAGAAGAAAGCGTACAACTGCCCCTGGGAGTAGGAATTGGTGTCGCAAGGGGTGTAACTGACCTCGAAGGCGGGCGCTCCTTCTACTCGTGAACAATTTTAGAAATGAGACGTAGCACTTGAAAAATACAGCCATGGGCTTTGTCGATGAGCTCCGAGACTTTGCCGCAATCACCGCCCTCTCGAAGGTATCATCTGAAACGCAGTTCAAAAGAATGCCACTCTCAGAACTTGAGATCGATCCGAAACTGCCTGCTACAGAACGACGACGGCTGCTTGAACTTATTTGCTAGTACAGCGAATGCTTCACCACGACGTCAAGGGTGCGGCAAACAATGGGAATGAAGCAACATATTTTTTTACACGACAACGCGCGTTCAGTTTAGCATTCGCCGTACCAATTTTTCTAAAAAGAAAGAGAGGTGATTCAAGAGAATGTGCAAGAAATACTCGACGACATCATCCCGCCTTCAAGCAGTCATTTTGTTTCTCGAAATGGGCTCGTAAAAAAGAATGATGCAACTCTGCGGTTCTGCATGGACTATCGTCGAGTAAACGCTGTGACAAAAAAGGCGGGTAGCCACTTCCGAGTATCGACGACACATTCGAAAGGCTGAGCCACTTCCGGTATTTTTCGTCGATGAATTTGTAGAGTGGTTATTGGCAGGTGTAAGTCGACGAACGCGACAGCGAGAAGAGAGCCTTCGTTACGCCGGACAGTTTTACGTCATGAAGATAATACTTTTGGGGTTATGTAGAACGCCAACCACATTTCAGAGTGTCATGGACACCGCATAGGCAGGTCTAAAATGGCAAAATTTTCTCGTGTACCCTCACGACGCCGTAGGTCCTTCTTTTCATATTGACGAGCACTTGAACCGCGTTCGAGCCGTGTTTCAGGCCATCAAGACCGCTGGACTTAACCTTGAAGCCGACGAAATGTCGGTTAGCCTATGCCGAGCTGAAGTTCTTAGGTCACGTGGTGAGCAACTAAAGTGTTCGTCCGGACCCTGAGAAGACGCGCGCCCTAGCAGCATTTTTACCGCAGTCAGATAATATGGGTAGAGGACGATTTCTGGGACTTTCTGCCTACTATTCGCGCTCTGCCCAAGATATTGCCAGCATTTCTGCACCGGTCATCCACCTTACGAAGGACGTCGTGAAACTGGAGTGGAGAGAGCAGCAACAGGCGTGCACTCGACAATCTGAAACGACGCCGTCAAACCCATCATGTCCTTGGCCATTCGGATTAGTTTACAGGAACAGAACTCCACACCGGCGAAAGTAATACGGGATTGTCGCCGTACTGGTCCAACGGCAAGACGGCAAAGATCGAGTCATCACATACACAAGTCGGACGTTGTCTAAGGCCGAGAACAACTACTCAACAAGAGAAAAAGGGTGCCTTGCTGTCGCTGGGTTATAACAGAGTCTTGACGTTATCGGTATAAAATTTCTTTCCTCGTGGTAACAGACCACCACTTGCTGTGCTGGCTCGCACACTTAAAGGATCCCTCTAAATGCCTTGCTTGCTAGAGTCTCCGTCTGCAGGAATTCGACACGACCATCGTGTACAAGTCCGGCCGCCAGCACATCGACATCGATTGTCTGTTGATGGCACCCGTCAAGTAAGATTTGACGTCCTCAAACGACGAGGACAAACGTAGTATTCATTGGCGCACTCAAGGTCAAGGACGTAGCACCCCGTCAGTGGAATGTAGAACACATACAAGTCATGGCAATGCGCTTCCCTTTGCCCTTGCCTGCGTGCTACCAACCTTCGTCATTCGGCAGGGTGTGCTCTGCGAAGAGAACTTCGGGACCAGTAATTGAACAATGCTTTTGGTGATTCTGAGAGATATTCCTGAAGAATCTTCAAGCATACCATGATGGCAAGACGGCTGGACACTTCGACTACAGTAGGACACTGGTCGGAATTCACGAAAAGTACTACTGGCCCAAGCTCCTGAAGACTGTTCATCGTTACACAATGTCGTGCTATAAATGCCAATGACGCAAAAAAATAAGCGCCAACAATACCTGCAGGAACCCCACAGCCGATCACTTCCCTGATCGCGTGCGTTCTACCAAATCGGAACGGATTTGTTTGGACCGTTCCCACTATCGACGCAAAGATACCGGTGGCTCATTGCCGCGATCGATTCCCTCCCATGTTTTGCCGAGAATATAGCTCCCCTATAGCGAATTGCAGCGGGAGTTGCCAAGTTCTTCGTTCAATCTATCGTTCTCAGAACGGTGAACCAAAGTACTGATTATAGACCGAGGGTCGACCATTTTGGCACTGCTAACTCAAGAGATCCTCTGGATCAGCCAAACTACACATTGTCGAACGACTGCATACAATCTGCAGACGAACGGGCTGAATCAACGTCTAAGGAAAACAATTGTCGACTTGATTTTTATGTAACTTCGTCGTGGCCAAAAGGTGACGACAATGCTCGACGCGATGCTGCAGTACAAGCTACCTGACACTGAGTGCGACGACGCACAGATGGCCGCCCGACAGGCACAATAGGTTTTCCAGCTCACCCGACTCTGCATTCATGACCAGCAACGTGTCGACTCTGGCCCCTACAACCTTTGTCGTCGGGACGTTCACTTCCAGCCTGGAGACTGTGTGTGTGCGTGTGTGTGGAGACCCGTTCATCGCCGCGGCCTCAGCGAGAAACTGTTGGAACTGTACTTACGACTCTACACAGTACTTCGACGCCTTGGGGAGCTCAATTACGAAGTGGTGGCCGACGAAATGAAAGCATCATTACGACGCCAACCACGACCCGAGGTGGTTCTCGTCGTTCGACTCAAGCCATTGTACACTCGATAGGTTTGCCAAACGTTTGTGATCCTGGTGACTCTTTATTTTACCCTTCGTTTACTTTTTCTTTGTTTTGCGCTGCATCGGTACAATGCGTTTTTTTTTTTTAATGGGGGACTGATACCGCGCGCTCACGGAGTCGAGTCGGCAGCGCGCTGGGCTCACACGTAGGTTGCTCGGGTTTGATTACAGGCACTGTATGTCCTTTTACCTTTGTGTAAGTGGTTGGTTCGCAAAGGTTGGGGAACCGTGTAGCTTGTTCATGCTCAGAATGTGTAGTTCTAGAACGAACAATGTGGAATGTTGTAGACTCCCAGATGAGGCTCAACACAAGCCGCGCCGCGCTGTATGGTGTCAGTCTTTCGCTAGCGATATTTTGTTTTCATTCACGCCGACATTTTACTCCCCCAAGGTTTTAATATTGCCTTCCAACATTCGCTTTTATTTTTGTTTGGTGAAAGTTAACCTCATTATACGTTTAGTTCCTTTCGTTAGTTACCGCCACGTCAGTGGTTATTCGTGACGATATATTGTCTGCTGCGCACGGCGTCACACGCCGCTCCACTGTCGCACCAGTAGCCTCCGTTACTCCCGCAAAAGCGTGTGTCGCTTCTCGCAGTACACCATTGGATTCAAAATAACCAGTCTGTGAGCATCATTGCAATTTTCGCTCAGCAAGCGGAGAATACACAGTTCAACTAAGTATGGCATGCGCTCCACCATTTGTATTTCGTTTCGCCATAATTTTACCTTAATTTCTCTGCTTATATAGGTCTGACGCAGAGTGTGATACTTTGAATGGGTACGGCCACCCCTCAATTAGTTTTTGTTAGGGAAGTTAATATGATGTCAGGAGGCTACCAAAACAATATTTTGCCTCAGAATGACGTTTACCTTTATTAGCCCTAATAACTCAACGGCTCAAAACGGAAATTTGAAACATGAGCGCGGAAGCTCATGGCCGAGTTACGTGGAATATATGTGCCGTGGAGGAGGAAGAGATGTAGAGAAGGAGATAGGTGCCGGGAGCCACGTGGCTTCACCTGACCGTGAGATTATTTTCTTCGCTTCGTCGTCACGTGAAGCAGACGACGACAATGACGAATTTCCATGAACTGTTTGTCGTGTGATTGTTTCGCACTTATATCCCTTTCGCTCGATGTCCTGTACTTGGATATCGCTTGGCCGGTACTGAGAAGAGTTCCGTAGATGCGGCACCACATCCGTCGCAGCGTTAGTCAGTCGTGCGCCGCTATCGTGTAGTCCAGCCCGCGGTGCGTCGAAATGATGACAATGACGTGCGTAAGTACATGGTGTCCCCCCAAAAAAAAGACATGTCGAGTGTTTTCTTTTTCACCGAAAAAAATACACTACACATCAGTGATCGTTCTTTCTACCCCAAAAGATGGCGATAGAGGTGCAAGTCAGATGCCAACATTTCAGCACGAACCGATATTTTATTTAAAAGTTATCAGTGCTTTTTTTTAAATCTCCAATAGGAGAACGAGGCCCATTTTCAGCCGTGTTCGTTTTTCGGCGTCAAAGGGTTTCATATATTAGAGAGCTCCATTGGCTATCACTTTTCCATTGCAATTTTCAAAACATCACCTATAACCTTTCAATTAAATATAGGCTCGCGGTGAAACCTGGCACCGGGTTCGAACCCCTAGCGCTATCTTTAGGCGGAGAATGAGCGTTCAACAAGGTGTTTTTTGTTTTGCGGTTAAAGAAACTTCGTTTATTATTATTTTTTTATTTTGAACACCCTGTAATTGATGTGATTTGTGACATTTTTTTATCGACGTATTTGCAGCTTTTTTAATATTTAAATACAAGATGTTCATTGTTTTCTTGTATTTTTGATATTGAATGTGTTCCTTACGTGACCCACGACTTTGAATATATTGGTTACACGAAACTTGAACGTCACGCAACCATGGCGAGATAATGAGTGCGACTGAAACCAGCCAATTCTCAGCCTGCTGTTTTCGGACGGAAAGAAATAAACTTTTCACGCGCAATTTGGGTTCTGGGTATTTGGAGCTCTTATAGGTAATATTCAAATCAATACCTCGGCGAGCATAAATACCCTGTCAGGGTCCCTTTCAAAGTGGGTTATATTAAGTAGCTTATCTTTGTTGTTGATGGAACTAATTATTGTGGGTTTTTTATGTAAGTTTGCTCGACTGTGTGGCTTTTTTTTTTGTTTCTTTTAATGCTGCTACAAACTTCAAGGGGCCTGGGTCCTTCGCCATGTTACTTTTAAGCAGCCTTTTGCCCCAGTCCTTTGTTGTTTTCTTGTGTGTTTTTGACCACATGACAGAAAATACATTTTATTCAAACTTCAGTTCCTTTGTAAATTATTGCGAAAAATACGTGACGTGCGCACCTGACCGCACTGGTATTTTATGCCATTTGAATTGCCCATAATATAATTGATGTTTGTGTTTTGTACTCTGCCTGTATTATGGTGTCTTCAGCGTGATCCGGTATATATATGTTTCTTGTGGTGTTTCTGTTAAAATGCTTCAATCTACAGACCATTGTGCTTTGTTTTGGGCACTTTAAATATATTGCAATATTATTATCATGAAAGTATCAGTAGGGCGCTCTGAAAACATGCCTGGTTTCAATTCCCTCCTATATTTTGTATTATACATAAAGTAGTAAATGCCACATTATATTTCCAAGTTTGAATGCTACGAATCTACATTACAGGATAAGTTTATGTTTCTTGCATGCCTGCTGGGTGTTAGCTCTATTTTAAGGGTGGATTTCAAGCATTCAAATTTTCATAATCCTGGGCAGATAGACCTATAATATATATTTCGTGGCACCAAAGGTTGCCGCGCAAAAGAACAGTTAAGACATACTTTCTTGATTAGTTTCTCAGCACAGTGGCCCATAATTCAAAACGAAGATGATTGATCTTAAGCTAATACTCAGATACTCAAAGTTGGCGAAAAAACAATTTTTTCATGACAATAACCTTGAAACTTTGGGTGACAAGTCACGAAAATATCCTAAAAATTTCAAAAGATTCAGATACACCGCAGCAAAGGTGCCTGAAAAGGCTACATATACACGGTATAATTGTGTGATATTTTGATTCTCTATCCTCCGCCATACATTGTCATTAGTCATTTTATACTTCATGAATTTCTTAAATTTCTAAGCATTTACATTGAGAGAGACACTTCTTAGATTGGTAGACAAGCTTCAAAACTAAATATATATAAAGAAATCTATTAGGCGTATTGACACCCTTCAAATATTTAAAACAAAAGTTTTAAACTGTGTTTTATTCGAGCTCACACCTTTGCGCAGCGATTCGAACATGAACATACTTACATTAAGTTGTCTCACACGTGGTTGAAGGGTCCTGAGAATTTCGTTATTTTGCTTTTGCGGGGAAGGAAAAACGTACAGTAAATATTAGGAAACATGGTTAAGATGAACATGATTGCAAACCTGAGACTGGGGCAGAAGAGAGAGCACAACAGAAGTTTTGGAGATGGCCCGAGTTCCGGCTTTTAGCAGTGTTTAGTATTGTTTCTTTGGAATAAGTGAGTTGTTAGAGGAAACGCAACTTTGAAGGTCAAACCCTTTCTTTGTGTACAGTAGTGATTCACCTACGTTCGCCGGTTAGCGGTGGTTATGCCAGAATGTGACCCTTTGTGTGAGTGTTTCGCAGCCGAGGTCAGGGGAGATAAGGAAAGGTTTACCCAAATTTCATTGTACTCTTGTCAGATTTTTATTTTTAGAGACGGCATTGGAGATGTGGTATATAAGGCGTGTACGAAATAAACTTTGCAGCTAAGTTTGAGACGTTGCCTCCTCTTTTTCTACCTTCTGTTGTGTTCTCTTTTCTGCCCTAGTCTCAGGGTTACAATCATGTTCAACTTACACCAGCTCGCCTGCACTCTGACTATTTTTTTCGTTTTATGGTTAAGATATGTGGTACAATCAATGACAGCTTGTGAATCGCAGCCACTGGAATCCTCACATTGGCCGATAAGAACGGCAAAGGCGAAATCACGAACCACGAAACCGATAAGAACGGCAAAGGCGAAACCACGGCTTACGTTTTTTAATTCTCCGAGTTAGAGAAATTTACACACGCTAGGCCATCAAAGGGTGTGAAAATATATCTTCAAAAGTGAAAACAGCGCAACTCGCCCAAAGGAATAACTAGCCCAACTTTCCGCCTGGGCAAAAGTATAGTAGTATGAAACAATCTAGTTTTCTCCGTCCTCTTGCGTTGAGGTGCTAACGGCATGCCAAAACCAGCACTTCTTATTAAAAAAAAAAAAATATACAACAACTCTTTCTTTTCCTTGCACCCAGCAACAACTCAAATTCTCTCACTGTGGTGCATTAAAGCTTATCTTACACAAAAAGACAAAAAAAAAAAACAAAAAAACATGCGGGACGATTACACGACCTGATGCGTTTAGACAGCAGCTGATGTGCAGCTTATTGGACGAAATTACGATGACAATCGATTGAGATCGCATCGATCATGAGGGATACGGTGATCTGAAATTGAGGTGATGTTGCGGTCACTTTGCGTCGATGTATTGATAATAAATCAGTTTTTAGGTCGTCACGTGTTTTCCCGCTAAATTTAGTTGATAAACATTTATTTCGTTTACGCTCACGCCGTCACCAAACAGGTGGACGGGCCACTAACAGCTGCCGCTTTAAAACAACTATGTTGTGAACAAATTAAGCTTTGAATTCGTAAAAGATAAGCATCACATCTCATAATTTCAATTGTTGACCGGAATGCTCAATGCATTGCGTGAATTGAAACGGTTATGCAAAAGTAAACGTACGATTTATTAATGAGAATGGTTAGACTAGTTTTATTTACTCTCAAAAAGAAACCAGGAATTTTGTTATCTTGTGAGTTGGTTTAGAGAGGGAATTTTGTCAGTCTGAGAAAGCTCCTGGTGTCGCCACTCTACATAAGACACTAACGTCTTTAACACTAATATTAGCATGGTGCCTTTAGTGTGGACGAGGAGTTAGTTATAGAGAACAACACACTGGATGATGCTCATACAGTTCGAAGCATAAGAGGGGTGGGAATCGAACTGAGGACTTTGAAGAGGAAATGTTCGCCACACGTGCTCCGAGTGGAGGCGCGATAACGCACCCTGCCCACAATTCCCCCAAGTACCCGTTATAGAATGAACAGAATCCGTGACAATACGCGTCTACACAAGTAGCGGTATCGGACACACGACAAAGTTTCAGGAACCCTCGTTGCGAGATCCTACATATTGTGGACAACCCTGCGCTCTGGAGGACATAAACGAAGAGGATGCGAAGCACGCTAGACGGGATCGTGGAAGGGGGGGGGGGGGCGGGTGAGGAATCGGAGGTGGGGGGGGGGGGGGCGGAGCAGCTGGAGTGCTAGAATCTCTGACAAGGGCCAGAGAACGGTCGAGTGAGCAAATATCTTTTCCTGCCACTTGCTGGTTGTCTGTGGTTTCTTGGGGAGCTGGCGGACCTAGACCAGATCGGTATCGAATCGTCCACATTATCTAGCTTTCCTAAATCGGGGCCCGTTCGGCAAGCCGTTGCTCTAGCTCGTTCCTCGGGAGTCGAACACACCACGACTTGCACTCGTTTTGAAGACGCTTCTTCAGATAAAACTCATGGCTCATAACCCCTGATGGAGGCCGGGGCATCGCTTTCAGCTTTGGCGGCAAACGCGACAGTCGCAAAGGCCCGGCTATAAAGTAGTCAGTTGCAGCAGAAGAAACGTTATCGAGAGAAAGGAAGGCCGAGGAAGGGGAAGCAAAAGGAACGCTGGAGAAAGGATAAGGTTAACCTCTCTCCTCTCCAGCATTCCGTTGGCTTCCTCCTCCCCAGCCCTCCTTTCCCTCGTAAACTTTTGTTAACCTGTAAGTCACGATAGCGTCGCGGAAGCTCGCCCGCCGTTGAGCACTGCCGCGGGCCGACGTCCAATTCCAGTTTTCGCCCCCAGCGACTCTACGGTCGGCCTCCTCTAGGCAACCGGCCCGCGCGCGGTTGAGAGCTCCCCGTTTCCTGCCGGAGAAGAAAGGAGCCAATGGGAGGTGGAGTGAATAGTGGCATTGCGATGACATGGCAACGCGCAAGCAGTTTTCGGCGCGTCTTTCACGCTGCAAAGGAGCGTAGCGTGGTTTCATCTGTCTGCAATACCTATTTCCTCCAATGCCTCTCCCAACGGTGTGGTTTCTCGAAACTGTGCGATTTTTCCCTTTCATGTATGACAAGAGGCGGCCAGACTACGTAGATAAGGACGCTAAAAACAACAGCTATCATTCCATCTGAAATGTCCCAGGCGTTGCATTCGACCACTTCCTATTTTTAAAAGAAAAATTATCGCTTTCTCCTCAAAGTTCCGTAAAATGTTCCTAGATTATTTTCGAAAAAAGTACAAACAAAAATTTGTGTTACTGAGTCAGTGTGCTTTTAACTTCTAAAACTGGAGTAAAACTAAACGTGATTTAAATAATTGAGTAAAAAGAAGTTTTGCTTGTAAACTTTTTCTCAATGTGTTTTATGATAGTTCAACAGATTTTAGCTTTCTATGATGAGATGATTGTGCAAAATTTATTGTTAAAATATCTATACATCTTTTTTTTTTAATTTTCAAAACAAAATACCAAACAATTTAGCACATTTCTATTTTTTTTATTAATTATCGTTTTGCGCTAGGCAAATATAACTTTTTCGTTGGACGCCCTGTAGATGTGTTACAAATAAAGAAATGTTTGAAACCGTACAACCAAATACTTCAACTAAAAAAAAAATCTGAAGCTGTGAAAATTCAGGCTTCATGCTTAAACAGCCATTTATTCCACCATAAGGTGGTCCAGATCAAAATATGAAACATACCATTAGAGGAAGAGTTTGTTGTCTTCCATTTCTAGAAGTTTATTCACCTTTTCTTCTTTGTTTTACTTTTTCTGAGGCAACGAAAATATAAAATTTGAGCTCCCGCGTTGGAACCCTGATTGTTTCCTTAGCTCATCTTCACCGCACAGCACGCCACTGTTGTCATTGGATCTGGACGAAGCGCGCGATTGTTTGTCTTCAGCGGATTGTCTACCCAATGTAGACTGAGAAAGGTTGGGTTGTCGTATAGGTACTCACTGGAAAAAGCTCGCGTCTGCTACCGTGGCTTTCCAATCGCTGCAATTGCAGCCGTCGTCTGCGGCGGAGTCCTCTTGTGATGTACCACGGCTTGTCATACGTTGATATTTTTTTAAAGCTGCCGGGGCAGCATATTCACCAGCAGGTCAGTTGTTTCACAGCGCGATTCGTCCCTCTTGTCAGTTTCAGGACACACGTAAGCAGCAGCATAAAAGCACTGTGAGTAGGCGATATGAAAACGATCTGATCTATAGGGTGTTGCACAGAACGCAGCAGCACCTTGTTTTTGGCCATGCGGCAATCGAAGGCTCACGCCTCGTTGCTTTTTTTAGATGGTGTGATCTTCCTTCGTGAAATTTCAGAATTAGGACAAGCCTAAAATCATTTTTACAACTGAAAATTCTTGTGTCTTTGAACTTGACGTGAAACTAGGATTAAGCGTTGAAAGTGATGCTGGCTTGGCGATGAAAACACCGAGTCGCTTAGACGCGGACCGTTGAGCTGAATCATGTGGTTTGTCGGGTACGGTTTTCTTCAACCATTTCTTTGGGAACCAGAACAATTGTGATACCAACAATGTTATGTTTAGCCCTGGTGAGCAGCTGATAGGGCGTCTTAGGATTCCAAAAGGGACTTCGAAGTCTTGCCCTATTTACCAAACGCTTCACTGTTCCCTCCCACGTCTCAAGCACTCTTTCCATGAGATGCAGAAAAAATATTCCACTCCACGATAATGCAATTAATACAAAGATGCAAGCGATCTGGGCAAGAAGGACGATAATAGACCCTGGAGAAGGGGAACAAGGAGGAAAAAGGACAAACAAAAATATCCAAACGCACCTAGGTGACTTGTGGGCGACCGAAAAAATCCGCTGGTTTTTCGGTCGAGCACCAGTCACCTAGCTCTGCTTGGAGACCTTTGTTTGTTAATTGTCCCCCTTGTTTCCCTTCTCCGGAGATTATTATCATCATTCTTGCCCAGCTTGTTTTCACCTTGAGATTAATTGCGTTATGATAATAACCGACCATTTAAGTAGTGAGAGAGCCAAGGGTCATGTGATAATAAAAGAGGCGAAAACTACTTTTCGCCTCTTTTCACCAAAAAAGGCGTTTCACCTTTTTCGGTGTTAGACTTGTGGCAGCTGACAAAACTCGTTTCCTCTACTGACGCCTAACTCCTGGTTAGCTCAGTTGGTAGAGCGCTCCACTGGAAAAGGAGAGGTCCCTGGTTCGATAAAAGGACCAGGGATATTTTCTCGGTCGCTCACTAGTCACATAGTTGTTTGAACATCTATGTTTGTCTATTCTCGCGCTTGTTCCCCTTCTCCAGTAATTATTATCGTTATTCCACTCAGCGGAAATACCGTAATCGTAGCAAGTGAACAGAGCCGGTAAAGCATTAGGATGAGTAAACACGAGACAACTATCATCCTATATAAGAAAATTACATAATAAAAATATCCTACCGACACTCATCAACATCCGCACTAACCACAGAATGACTTGCCTGTGGCGATCGACCTGCTTCATCCATCGTTACAACACCGTACTCTGACGAAAGATAAACTTCTTTGTTCGGCACACTCTCGATTGCACTATTCAGTGGTAAGGGCATTCGAAGCAATACGCCTCGTTTTTCAGCCCTCTCTGGCAATCGGTCCTTTCCTTTCAAGACCGTTTAACTTTACGATGTACCGCAGCGGACGCTACACGGCGCTGCAGTCAATCCAACGCCATGTTAGTGTCACGTGACCTTCGAGAGGGGCACGGCGACGCGCTGGGCGCGGGTGATGTAATACGTGCAGGACTTTAGATTGGCTGGGACTGTTCGTAGCGTCCACTGCAGTCCGGGGTTTAGGTAAAACTGAGTGTAGTAAGCATCCCGCCCTCTCGTCATCACGTTTCCTGAAAAGAAGTCTCTGTATGGAGATACCAACACCCATCAGGCATCCAGTTTCGGAGTGAGGGGTGCTGACATCGGGTACAAAGGGCGCAACGAGCCTGCTATGCAGTGGCGGCACGTACTAGTATCACACGATAACCGCCGTTGTTTTCATTGTAGCCGCAAAGATGGACAAGTGGAAGCGGCCGTGGCAGGCTGCTGCTCATATGTATCTGTAAACAGTGACTGTATACTCAAGCCAGTTGTGAGTCAAGAATGCGCATGCGGTAAACCTTCTGCGGACATCACATTCGCAACCAGAAATAACCTTGACTGCGCGCAAGGATTGCCAGATATCGTGTCAGGTTGTGTGTTGTGCGGTGAAGATGCGCTGAGAAACAATACCAGAATGATGCAAAATAATCCCTGGAAAAGGGGAACAAGAGGGACAAAGGACAAACATAAATCTCCAAACACAGCTACGTGACTGGTGAGCGACCGAAAAAATCCGCCTGGTCCGGGTATCGAACCCGGGACCTCTCCATTACAGGTGGAGCGCTCTACCAACTGAGCTAACCAGGGGTTAGACGTCGGTAGAGCAAACGGGTTTTATCAGCTGCCACCAGTCTAACACCAACAAGGGTGAAGCTTGCAATTTAAGGTTATAATTATAATGTAATTAAATGCAAAGGTGCAAGCGAGCTGGACAAGAATGATGAAAATAATCCCTGGAGAAGGGGAACAAGAGGGACAAAGGAAAAACATAAATCTCCAAACACAGCTAGGTGACTGGTGAGCGACCGAAAAAATCCGCCTAGGTCCGGGTATCGAACCCGGGACCTCTCCATTACAGGTGGAGCGCTCTACCAACTGAGCTAACCAGGGGTTAGACGTCGGTAGAGCAAACGGGTTTTATCAGCTGCCACCAGTCTAACACCAACAAGGGTGAAGCTTGCAATTTAAGGTTATAATTATAATGCAATTAAATGCAAAGGTGCAAGCGAGCTGGACAAGAATGATGAAAATAATCCCTGGAGAAGGGGAACAAGAGGGACAAAGGACAAACATAAATCTCCAAACACAGCTACGTGACTGGTGAGCGACCGAAAAAATCCGCCTGGTCTGGGTATCGAACCCGGGACCTCTCCTTCTCCAGGGATTATTTTCATCATTCTTGTCCAGCTCGCTTGCACCTATGCATTTAATTGCATTATAATTATAACCTTAAATTGCAAGCTTCACCCTTGTTGGTGTTAGACTGGTGGCAGCTGATAAAACCCGTTTGCTCTACCGACGTCTAACCCCTGGTTAGCTCAGTTGGTAGTGCGCTCCACCTATAATGGAGAGGTCCCGGGTTCGACACCCGGACCAGGGGGATTTTTTCGGTCGCTCACCAGTCACCTAGCTGTGTTTGGAGATTTATGTTTGTCCTTTGTCCCTCTCGTTCCCCTTCTCCAGGGATTATTTTCATCATTCTTGTCCAGCTCGCTTGCACCTTTGCATTTAGTTGCATTATAATTAAAACAATACCAGGTTGCGACGAGGGAGCTAAACCGCAGTACGTTTTTTTCTAGATTGAGACGAAAATAATTTTGATTAAACTTTCCGCAATGAAAGATCATTAATTCTTGTAAAGCCGTTGTGTTTCTTCTTTTCACATGTAACGCCTCGGAGTATAATGGATGACTGTTTAGGCACAAAAACAGACTTTTTTCACAACTTTTTAATTAATTTTTGTCTTCAAAGTATTCAGTTGTACGGCTTCAAACATTTTTGTTATTTGTAATATATCTACATTATTTCCAAAAAAAAGTTTTAATTGACAGCCGCAAAGCAATAACCAAATAATACATTGATAGATGTGCTAATATTTACGAATTTTGTTGAATTAAAATTAACTTAACAATACAAATTGCATAAGCGTCAAAATCTAAAAAACGGATACAAAATAAAGTAGTTGAGAGTTGAAAGAGTTGTATGCGTCTGCTTTCTTCCCAAATTTGTGTTCATTCTTTCCAATTGTTTAAGTACATTTACTAACACGCTCGCTTTTAATGTTAAGCCACACGAATTTTATAATACAAAGTGTGAGGCGCTTCTCAAAGAAAATCTGATTTTTACTCAATATTTCATTGATGCCACGTTTTAGGCCCGTTTTATAATTTCAAACCACGCTCACGCCGTAGAAAATATTTAGGTGAAAAGCCATGCATTTTTTTTTTTTAATTGAAAATGGTCAAGTGGAACGTCTGGGACGTTTGAGATGGAATGACCCTAGTAGTGACGACACTTCACAGTTCACACATCAACATATGTAAGGACAAAGTACAACCGCGTAAAATAATCCATGTGCAATATAAACGACTGATATGGACAATGTACGTTATGAAATTAACCTGGAATTTTGGAGAGGGTGTAAATAAAAGAAGAAAATCCACTTTCAGCATTGTAAATGTAGCTTGGTGTAAGCAATACAAGAAGCAAGCCACCTCGCAGACAACCCATAACTGCTCGCCATAAACGAACACCCCTCTCCGCCCTCCCCCCCTTTCCCCCCTCTCCCTGCTTACCTACGAGTGACGAGTTATGCAAGCATTTCCTCGCAAACGGCGGTGGCCGGACTAAGATTTTTAAAAGATGGAAGGCCGGAAACATGCGTAGTTAGAGGGGTTTAAAATAGCAGTAAGCGAATTGCACGATCTTTTATATAGCCAGATGTACAAAATCCTCTTCTGCCTGCATTAAAAGAACCGGTTTGCCATTTCCTTCGTTCTCCGCTCCCTCTCGCACTCTTCTCTCCTCTTTTCCGCATAGGAGCGGTTCTCTGAGCTACTCGAAGAAGGTTCTCTCTCGTTCTTGAATGTAAAGGAGGAATTGAGGGAAACATTAACCTTTTTTTCCTCTTCTTCGTCCGTTAGGTTTATACGCCCCGTCACGCCTAACCCAAAAATTAAGCGGATTTGCTACCAAGTTCTGACCATTATGGCGAAAAAGTTTTCCCGCTAAATTTAGGGGGAAGATTTCGCGGGAAAACTTTCCCCGTGTGACGTCACCCGTGTCGTAACGTGTGACCTCACGTGAAGGAATGTTGCGTCACGTGAAACTTAGGAAAAAGCTTTTCCCCTACATTTAGCGGAAAACTTTCCCCGCTAAACCTAGCAGGAAAATTAACGCCACGTGACCTCGACACCAATTAAGTTTCCCCCATAAATTTTGCGGAAAATGGAGCTAAACTTTCTCCCGTAAATGGGAGCAGAGCAGGAGTGGAGAAGGAGAGGTGGAGGAGGGTCATACCCTGTGCTCCGTACTCTCCCCTCTTCCTCCTGAAGAGCTGGGCTCTAATTCGGTATTACAAAGATTTGTGGAAGTTATTCATTTTTTGTTTCCAAAACCTTTTACCAAAACAATATGGGACTACTTATATGTGCACGTCTTCCCGGCCTCCTCTACGGTCCGCCTTATTATGAGCTTCCAGTGGTGTCTTGGTAGCGCTCTCGCTATATTCGCTGCCAATACTACCACAGAAACATCAACTGGGAATGCATGTCCTACGTCAAACCATCAAAGTTTGATTGAGATTAAAGAACCACGAACGTACACACACAATACAAGGTATTCCAAATAAGAAACATGGCTTTCTTTCAGGGGTTCAGTTGTCAGGAAAGGGTAGTTGCTTGGGACATTACATCCAGGCTAGGCGCAGCTAATGAATAGCGACGGAGTTGTTTGATTTCAACTTCCCATATTAAAAAAAAACACGTTTGAAACCACTTAGGTTTTTGCTCTTTGAGCATAGTTTTATTGCTTTAAAATTGAAAATAACTTTTGAAGAAACGGCAAGAAAAGGTGACGCCAAAATAATATTCACCTTTTCTCGCGCTCTGCAGTGGTGTGACCTCAGATTCTGTATAACTTCATGTCCAACATGTAGTCTAAAAACGCAGGATTTTGCGCGTGTTCATTTCTCGAGGCGTGAGCTTAACAGTATTTCTTTTTTTTTTTAATATTCATCGTCTTGTTACCCGCCGGGAACAAGCTGATGTGTCCATCTATTGCAACACATTACATTTGACGTCACATTTTTAGTGTTCTCAATAGAAACTCTAAGACAAAAATTAAAACTTCAATATTAGGTTCGCACAAAAAAAAATATTTGACTTCCAATTAATATTACTAGTTCCAGTGTGTCATGTGGTGAAACAATTCTGAGGCAAATCGGTGACTATCGCGATTTCGCTGGAGATTCCTTTAAATAATCATTTTGCAAACAACTGACGCATGAAAAAGGCATATCATTTCAGCATCAGCATTTGCATCGGAAATGTGCCGGAAATTAAAAGCAAGAAACACTTACCGGCATTATGCGTGCGTACGTGGTATAGATGCAGTTTATTAACCTGGTAACCTAAGAAAAATAGATTTGAGAAAAACATGCTTATTACATCATGCTTCAGTAACTGGCCTCGTGCCGAGGCGGCACTACAGTGAATCCCACACACCCAAGCACCAGGTTAGCGCATTGGAGTATCCTACAATTCAGCACCACAACACTGCATTTCTTATAGTGCAGTCTTAATATCTGACACGAGTTAATAACTCTTATTTGTTATACTTGATGGAAACGTCTGGGCATGTACCGAATTTAGAAAATAGTCGAAAACTTTATTTCCGGCAGCTTTTGAGATTTAAAGGGGCCCTGCAAGGACTTTTTTACTGGTTTTTAATTTGCACTAAACCTGAGTGCACTAAACGTAGTAACTTAGTAAAGTTACTACGTTTTAAAGGTTATAGGCAAATTAAAATTACAAAAACAAGCAAAAAATAACCTCCCTCATGACGTCCTTGGTTGCTTGAGTGGCCGTGAACGAGAGGAGGGGTAGTGAGCTCATCGCGAGCGCTCAAGGCTGCCGCACTCCGTGTCGACGGCGCGAGAGGGCGCCACAAAAGCATGTTTTGGATAGGCTGTATGCAGCGGGCGGCCGGGGCGGCTCTCATTGCATTTGCTGCGCGATTAAACACTAATTCGGCATGGGAGCCGCTTCGCGCTGCCATACCGCGAAACGGCCAAACCCCAAGACAAAGCTTCTCGCCGAAGGCCTTCGGAACGCTCGGAGCTCGTCGGATCATCCTGTCCATACGACCGCAGCGCCGCCGCGTACATCCGGGACCTTTCTGTGTCGGCGCGTGATCCCACTCCTCCTTTCTAGTGTGCGCCGCCTTTTCCACCGCTCGGTGGCGGGTATGTCGACGGGTCATTTCTCGTTTCCGTACTTCATAAACTGCATTCGTTTCTTTTCTGATCTACAATACTGAACAAAAACTACTTTTATAAATAATTGAAACGGTTCCCGCAACTTATATTTTGTAGTTCGACTAAAATGAAGCTTTTAGAGGCTCTGACCAGTAGTAAGCCCAGGACCAAAGACGTCACATTTTCCGCGCTTTCGGTACCGTGGGTCGCCCTCGTCGGTGGAGGAGGTTTCCGCGTCGTCCCGTTAAAATATGACGCACTGATATTTGGTTACTCTCTCCGTGCCCGTTGGCTTGCTCGAACTTCAAGACACGTGGAAACCGCAAAAAAGGTAGACGCTTAAATATGATTGCAGGGCCCCTTTAAAGAGATTGCATTTATAGTCACATTCGCTTACAGAATGCATGTGATATTGTCTCTTAATTCAATCAGACATTCACCGAGGAGAGTTAAAAAAAAGATACCATTTTATGTGAGAAGTAAATCTTTTATTAAAATAAATATTCATGCAATTCAGAAGAACGCTGGTGAAACAGTAAAAACGTATACCCTATATTGAGGGTACGCCGAAACTGTAAGTGAACCTGCAGTTACTTTTTGACTGGTTTAATTTGCACCGAACCTGATGCGCACTGAATGTAGTAACTTAGTAAACATTTTCTTGAATTTCGATTTATTTCAAAAGTTATAGGCAATTGAAACTTACAAGAACAAGCATTAATACCCCCTTCATGACGTCCCTTGTTCTCGCTTGGGTGGCCGTGAACTACGGTAGCCGTGAGCGCTCAGTGAGCGCTCACGGCTACCGTACTCCGTGTCGACAGGCTCTAGAGGGCGCCACGAAACCATGGGCTGGATAGGCTGGAGGAAGTGGGCGCCCAGGGCGGCTCGCGTTGCATTTACTGCGCGACTAAAAACTCTTTGTTTAAACTTTTTGGCTCGAAATGTTTTCTGCTTTAGGCATGACACTTCATTGATCATAGACGACATGCAAAGACAGGGTAAGCATCAGTTCAGAACGGGGGCCACTTCGTGCTGCCGAACCGCAAGCCAAACCTGCTCTCTCAAGGCCTTTGGAACGCTCGGAACCGCTCGGATCGTTCAGCCCGTATGACCACAGCGCCTCCGCGTACATCCGGGACCATTCTAAGATCGCCGCTTGCACAGACTCTTCACAGCAATGCGTGGCACTAGTCGGCGCCTGATCCAAAGTAATGTTGGCCTGATCCCACTTCTTCTTTCTAGTTTGCACGTCTCTTCTACCGGTTGGTGGCGGGCATGTCGACGGGTGATTTCCTGCTTCCGTACTATCTAAACTGCATATGTTTCTTTTTTTTTTTTTGTCTAAAATATTGAACGAAAGCTACTTTCATAACAAGTTGAAACGGTTCGCGTCACTTATATTTTGTATTTAAACTAAAATTAAAAAAAAAGCTTTTTGCGGCTCTGATTAGTCGTATGGCAGAAGCTGGCCAGAACCGACAACTTCAAGGTTTCGTCACATGCCGCGCGCGTTCGGCACCACGGGGCGTCTCAGTAAGAGGAGGAGGTTTCCGCGTCGACCGGTTAAAAGATGACGCACCGATATTTAGTTACTTTCTCCCATCCCGCTGGGTTGTCTGAACCTAGAGAGATGTGGAAACCGCAAAAAAGGTACATGCTTAAATAGGATTGCAGGGCCCCTTTAAGATTTAAAAGCGACTATTAGTTTATTTTTTTACATAAACACAATCTAATATTAACATACACTCTTCACTAGTATACGACGTGCATCTTCATCGACAGCTTGCACACATTGTGCGTTTGTTTGCCTCCAAACGCATGCAATGCGTTTGTTAGCCTCCAACCTCAACCAATCAAGGGGCGGGTTTGGCCTCACGTCATTGCACGTTCCTTGAGCTTTATCTTTGTTGACTTTTGATTGCCATGCTCCTTCTTACATGCCATGAGTTAAAGGCGCATTATGGAATACTTGCCGACCGTATATGACTTGCTATGTCTAGATGTCAATTTGTTTTAGGCAGGTTACTGTGAGCAAGTTGCGATAACCTGGGTTATTTAACAGTAATTTCTGGCGATAGGCTTACAGCCAGGACCCAGGAGAAAAACCCCAAAACGCTTTACGGGCACTGCAAATGTTTTGAGACACTCAACATTAATTGAAAATAATGTTTCACTATTGCATCCTTTTGTAGTATTATTCTTGACAATTCACAAAACGACCCATCCTTCTGAAACAGTCCCGGAAGCACTGGTATCATTGAGTATCATGTACTGCATTAAAAAAAATTGGAAGGCAGTGACCGCAATTCAGGTTCTGGAAATCGCAATCCACGCAATTTGTTCGTTCATATCGAGAACGCAAATAAATAGCATACATTGAGATTTCTATATTATAGCAGATATTTGAGCAATTCTACGGGAGTTCCTTTGAAGTTGGATTTTATGTAAGCAGAATTGCCCTATGCTGCTGGATTTTTTTTCAAGTCCCCTAGGACGCCTCTACTATTTTTACTGAGGACTGCTGGCATGCAAGATGTGGTGTACTTTTCTACTCTAACTGTGCTTTACTTTGCGATTACAATCATACGCACGCATCCAGTGGTTGAAACGAAGGCTGACTCCATTATAATTTTATTACTTCTGGCAACAAAATATTGAAAAATAGAGGTTATCTAGAAAGTACGCACATTGAAAACTGGATTTTTGTTTAGATAATGAGACGATCCGCGTAAGTTCAGTATTTTATTTGTATGTTGACTCCATTTCTAGTGTCACGACTTGGGTGCGCAATAATAGAAGGCAATGTGTCGTGAACAGGCGCAGCGCGGGCTCCTCCAGCGAAGTCCACGGCGCGTGGCACGAGGAGTCTCTGCGAGTGAGAGCAGTGCTACTGGAAATGGAGCACACGACGAGACAGACGTGCCGGATGCATAGCGCGCTTGCCACGAGGTGTATTTGTTTGAGAAATCGCTAGTGGTGATTTATTTTTGCATTTTTGTTTGTTTTAGAGAGCACCAATTTTTACATTCCAAATTAAGAAGGAGCTGTAACATCTTACAGTGCAATGCCACTGAAACACCTGGCAACAGTTCCAGCAATTCTGACTTATCTAAAACTATTTTGAAACTGTGAGACTTTATCGCTTGAAAATCCTGTCTGCTGAACTCCATGGTCGAAACGGAGAACAACAACATATCTTAACCAGCCAAAGGCCGCGGCTGACACTAGGCAGCGTTACGGTAGCCAATAGAGAACTAGCTTTGATAGAAACAAAGGGAGTTTTGTGGAGCTACACTGGATTTCTTCCTTTACCATTACTGTTGCCTATAGCCAGACTTCTAAATTTTATGGTGACCCTTAAATAAATAATACAGTAGTTTTTTTTCACAGCTTGACTTCTTAGAGAACGTGACAAGTTTTTCGCAGTTTGTTGGAGATGACAATTCTGAGCAGCTCGCCGAACTACCAAACCAAAACTATTCTTGACGATTTGCATTTGATGTCATAGGCTTCAATGCGCGCTTAAAACCAACATCTCCCCAGTAAAGTAATGACGCGTTGCTTTAAAGTAGAATGTCTTACTAATTATAAACTATTTCTTCTGTTTTTTTTCATATTTAACAAACTTTATAGGTGAAATGAAGACAGCGCCCTCGGAAAGTGATTCGTCTAGATTGGAGTAGGAAATTTCAGACGGGTCTGAGAGGTTAATACACGGCGATTATCAACGTGTTCTAGGCGGAACGAAAAAGTGGCAGGAAACAGCAAGACTCAAGAGGACGTTTTTTTATTCTTGAGAAGGAGTTTACTTCTGGTATTCGAAGGCCGCTGACAGAGCCAATATATCAGCAACGATTAGAGTATCGGCACTCCGTTTCCCGGCCTGCTAGTAGGTGCCGCCATCTTGGAGCTTCGAGCAGAGCAGACCTTACTGTCGATCGTTACAATTCACAATTGTGACTTTCACAACTTCAGACAGGGTGGTAGGAATCACAGGTGATATTGTTTTCCTCTGTCTCAAACGATTTTACCATTTCTAGAAGACTCAAAAAACATTTCCTCCCATATCGGATAACTGCTTCAGATAACCGCCAACCAAGATTTAAAGCACCAACATGACCAGAGTGTCGTTACTCTGAAACATAGCTTATGTAGTGGCTCGAGCTGTTAGCGGGAGAAAGGGGAGGAGATACAGAGAGGACCCTTGAAGGTCAGCCAATTGAAACGGTGTCTTTTTAGAATATGCGGCGCCGTTTCTCGCGCCCCGTTGGTGAACCTCGCGATCAGGGCCGGCCCACCTGTCCATGTAGGGTGGTTCGTTAGGCGCGAATTGCCATTTAGTGCCAAGTCGCGCACCTCCACTCACATTATACGCCGAATCAAAACAAACCACTCTAAACAAGATAATCATCACCCTCATTAATTTTAGCGCTGTAGGCAAATGCGCTCCGTGGTTTTATGAGGGTTCACGTTTCAACCGCTTCGTTTCTCCCATGGCTGCAACTAGACGCCCCGTCCAAGACGCGATTAGGATGGCTGTCGCCACATGGCGGATGAAAAGAGCAAAGTCGCCTTGTGATAAGTGACGTGAAAAGCACTACGGCTTGACCCCAGGTACCACTGACCGTCGAGCGGAGCGGACGCGTTTGCTGCAGCTCCTCTGAAGGTGTGCAAAGCTAGATGCAGTTGGTGTTTTCTTTGTACATAATGTTCTAGCGTGCATTGAATAGTTTACATAGACATATTACGCGCTGGGATACTAGCAAATAAGGCTAAAGTAAAGCTTTGTTTTCATTTTCAGCGTTTTCTTTTTTTTTTGCTTCGTGCATTCATTGAAGTAACCTTAGCCTGCATGTAAAACTCGGCATAGGATATAGGAACCGCTAAGATAGGGAGTTAGGTTGGTTCAAGCAGCTGGCAGACTATACTTCGTTTCACTTTATCTGCGAGCGAAACCAAAGCTAGAAGCACGAGACCCGCGCTTTTTGCGTTTCTCCCCAGCTCGCGCGCTCAAGGAAATCCTGAAGGCACGGAGCTTTCGTGCTCGCGCTTGCAGCTTTGTCTTCGCTCGCACATAAGGTGAAACGAAGTATATTAGTAAGGCAGGAGAGTGTAAGGGTCTCGCCTTTGTTTTGATTTTGGGCTTTTTTTTCGCTTTGGTGGTTTTTGTTTTTGTTTAAAAAGGTTTGAGGTATACTCTGTTTCAGACTTAGTGTGCAACGCTGTCAAAGCTATCGGCGCGAGCATGGGGCTTGATCTCGTTGATCGTTTGCACGCGTTCTCGCGCAAACAAAACCATACAAGAAGCCACGAGCTCGCGCCAGTAGCTTTGACAGCGTTGCACACTAAGTATGGAACAGAGTATACATAGGCGCAATGGTTCCGCGTAGGACACCCTAAAAAGTTGTGACGACCTAGTGTCGTGTGGAGACCCAGGTAGCACGCCAGAGGAATACCCAACTTGGGCAAAGGTCTGGCAAACATAAGGGCCTAACTTTGGCGCAGTTAGGTTTTTGCACCATGGCACTCATCAGTGCCAAAGTACGGTGCCTAACTATAGCCTTAGTTGGGCGATCCTAGGGCATGCCAAAGTTTGGCTCTTCTCTGGTACGCCAGAGGAGTGCACAAGTCGGTGCCATACTTGAGCCATAACTGCCATAGTAAATTCCAATCTGGTAATGCGGGGCATGCCAAGGTTTGGCGTTTCTCTGGTCCGCCAGAGGAGCGCCAAAGTTGGTGCCATACTGGAGCCAGAACTGCCATAGTAAATCCTAACCTGGGAATTCGGGGCATGCCAAGGTTTGGCGTTCCTCTGGTACGCCAGAGGAGCGCCAAAGTTGGTGCCATACTTCAGCCATAACTGCCAGAGCAACGCCTAATTTCGGTATTTGGGACGTGCCTCACGCGCCCCAGAAGAGAATTAAATTAAACAAGCGTCTGAAACACGATGGTCATATTTCATCACCTCCGTTCTCAAGAAGCACGGGAATATTTTGCAGTATCGTGCCAGTACCGGACGAAAGTCGGTTCCAATATCGCTCAAATGTCCAGTTGTGCCCCACCGTTTGATATCCGGCAGGTATTGCCGTACAGCCGTTTTGCCCCGGCCAAGTGTTCGCGCAATATTGTGCAAATACTCTACGATGCGTCTGCTCCGTATTGGCCGAACGTCGTGCAAGTCTGTGTTGTGTACGACGTTGCATATCATTTGTAGCATTTAAATAACATATACGGACAAACAAAATTTTTGCGATCGCTCCCAGAAGTTTATTAAACAACTATCATTACACACAGTGTATTCTCGACATATTTACAAAGGTCACACTTTTCTGTAAAACAAAACGCAAATTATAAAATAGAATTAACACTGGCCTCATGCCAAGCAAAACTCATCAAACAAAAAACCGCGGATATTGAGAGGAAAGCAGGACTACAATCAGAAGCATGCCTGCAGTGTACTTACTAATAAAAGAGAAATATCATGAAATCCTTGATAGATGAATAATCCATCTCAGGTACCCGACAAGCACACTCGAGAAGGAAGGTTCCACATATTCAACTGACGTCTCGTCGTGGGCGAAGAGCAGTGTTTGTCGAAGCGTATCCAACAAACACATCACAAGAATTCCACGAACTCCTGTGAAAAAAATGGCTGTTACCAAAAAATTGGCATGGACGTATTCCGGCCGTTTACGACGAAAAAGCACGGCCGCCGTCTGCAACACACGAAAGCAACAGAACACTGAAGAGCCCATTTCGGAAACCGGACCTACGTGGCCCGCCTATTTCTATAACTAGGCAAGCGGCGAAAACAACAGCCCCAGAGATCCCATCAGCGTGACAGAGAGAGTCACGTGAAAAGATTTTCGTCCAAACGTTTTTGTCCTACGCGTCCTACACAAAGAGGTCACGCGTTTCGCTCCACCCTTTTGATTTGCTTAAAGCGGCTGTCGCGTTCGCTGACAGCAACACGAAGACACAAAAGCAGGTGTGGAGGATTTGCAAAAGGCGAGGTCGAAGGAGCATCAACAACGGAGCTAAGCTCTCTCCACATTTTCCACACTTTAAAGTAAAAAAAACAAAAAAAACAAGAACAACTTAAAAAAAAAGAAAAAAAAAAACTGCTGTACAGCCAAAGCTACAGGGGAAAGAGTGTATCCCGACCTGTTCAACAGTAGGGAAATAAGGGACGGGGGAATGCCAGCCCTTCTCTGGAATGAAATGGAACGGAATGAAAGGAAAGGCCGCTTCTGCCGGTTAACTTGTCGCCTTGACTAGTCTGTCAGCGTTCGGCTTCCATTGTGGGCCTCAGAAGAATAATCTCCTTTCTTGAGAGCAAAATGAAGGGTGTGCTTATGTTTTGCGGGCTTGTCGCCATCCAATAGGCCTCAATTATTTCTCTCCCGACTCGCTCGCAATGGCCTCCCATGGCTGTCGTGCCGGCGAAAGTAGGATCGCAGCCGAGACATTTTCTCCCGTAAATGACGATCGGGTGCTGAGAATCCGAAGCAGCTCTTTCGGCGTCCATTTGATGTTCTCGGAGTCGGTCGTTGAGGCATCGCCCCGTTTGCCCGATGTACCTGGCCCCGCAGGACAGGGGGATTGCATACACACTTTTCGCTTCCTCTCCTTCCCCCAAGATTTCCCCTTCCCGCACTCCCACGGAGCGGGCGGGCTTTGAGCTTGAAGCCGAAATTAAATGTTGTTGAAGTTGAAAGATTGTCCTGTCTCTATCGTCCCTTATGTGTCTCCACTTTCTATATGTTTAAAAAGTACCAGCACGCTAAAAGACTACAAGTTCCGGGATTTCATTTTAATTCCCCAAGTGTGATGCGGGAGCGGCGCAACCTTTGGACTGGAGAAATCAAGAGACACTCAAAATAAGATAAAGTGGCCAGCCAAATAAAACTTGATTTCTATTTAATTAAGATGAAGACCACCCGCGTACATCAAATACCTCATCAGACGAACTCCAAGGCAGTAAGCCTAGTTCTGGCACTTGTTTGGCAACTTTGGCCCGTAGCTGCCAGATGACAACCGAATTATCGGGAAGCGAAGCCTAACTTTGGCACTTGTTTGGTGACTTCGGCCCGTAACTGCCAGATGACAGCCGAACTATTGAGAAGCGAAGCCTAACTTTGGCACTTCTTTGGCGCCTTTGGCCCGTAGCTGCCAGATAACTGCCGAACTATCGGGAAGCGAAGCCTAACTTTGGCACTTGTTTGGCGACTTTGGCCTGTAGCTGCCAGATGACAGCCGATCTATCGAGAAGGGAAGCCTAACTGTGGCTCTTGTTTGGCGACTTGGGCCCAAAGATGCCAGATGTCAACCAAACTACAAGGTAGTAAGCCTAACTCTGGCACATCTGTGGCGATTTTGGCCCGAAGGTGCCAGATGACAGCCGAACTATCAAAAAGTGAAGCCTAACTTTGGCATTAGTTTGGCGATTTTTGCCAAAAAATGCCAAATATCTGCCGAACTACCGGGCAGTAAGCCTAACTCTGACATTTGTTAGGTGATTTAGGCCCAAAGATGCCAGATGATAGCCGAACTACCACTCAGGTAGCACCGAGTTCAGGGCCGAAACTTGGCTTTTGTCTGGGAGTTTAGGGCATTGAAAAGCCCGAAGAAGCCAAAGTAGAGCCAAACCTGACCTCCTTTGGCAACAGTCTGGGTATTTTGGCCCTAATTCGCCAAACAAGTGCCAAACTTAGGCTTCATTGCCTGGTAGTTCGGCTAACATCTGGCATCTTTGAGCCTAAATCGCCTAACAAATGCCAGAGTTAGGCTTACTGCCCCGTAGTTCGGCAGATATTTGGCATTTTTGGGCCAAAATCGCCAAACTAATTCCAAAGTTAGGCTTCACTTTTTGATAGTTCGGCTGTCAACTGGCACCTTCGGGCCAAAATCGCCACATTTGTGCCAGAGTTAGGCTAACTACCTTGTAGTTCGGTTGACATCTGGCATCTTTGGGCCCAAGTCGCCAAACAAGAGCCAAAGTTAGGCTTCGCTTCCCGATAGTTCGGCTGTTGTCTGGTAGCTACGGGCCAACGTCGCCAAACAAGTGCCAAAGTTAGGCTTCGCTTCCCGATAGTTCGGCTGTTATCTGGCAGCTACGGGCCAAAGTCGCCAAACAAGTGCCAAAGTTAGACTTCGCTTTCCGATAGTTCGGCTGTTGTCTGGCAGCTACGGGCCAAAGTCGCCATACAAGTGCCAAAGTTAGGCTTTGCTTCCCAATAGTTCGGCTGTCATCTGGAAGATACGGGCCAAAGTCGCCAAACAACTGCCAAAGTTAGGCTTCGCTTCCCGATAGTTCGGCTGTCATCTGGCAGCTACGGGCCAAAGTAACCAAACAAGTGCCGGAACTAGGCTTACTGCCTTGGAGTTCGACTGATGAGGTGTTTGATATACGCGGGTTGTCTTCATCGTAATTAAATAGAAATCAAGTTTTATTCGGGTGGCCACTTTATCTTATTTTGAGTGTCTCTTGATTTCTCTAGTCCAAAGGTTGGCTGAACGTTTTGACGCAGCTGAAGCAGGCTTTGCAAACGGAAATTGTGCCGGATGTTGTACTCGCGCGTAGGTACAAACGCCAATATCGGGACGCGCCGTGAGACTGGTTCGACATTAAGGCGCGTTCACACCGGCGATGCCATCTAGTCGCGTGATAACTTTCATCGCAAAAGTGACCATCGCGGGCAAAAAGCGACGCGATTTGAGCAGTCGCTTGCTGACCCGCCTTTTTATGATGCAATCTAGTCGCGGAGAGGCTGAGCGAATGAACGACTTTCGGAGCGAGCGTTTTCGAGAAGCGACCCGCCAACGAAGGCGTTGGACTCTCTCATCGCGCACGCCAGAGTGACCATCTAATTATTTTTATTTATCTATTTTTTTGCGATGCGATTTAGCCGCATCGCGCGACTGCTTACATCCCCGGTGTGCATGAGCCTTTACAGAAAGTGCTGCCATCGAGCCAGCGCTGTGCGAGATCGATGTGCGCACGTCTCCCCAACAGATATCATTAGTATTCGGCGCATTGCAAAAGCGAGCGTGGCTCTGTGCGCGTCTTGCATTGTGATTGAGCACTGTCAAATGCTAGCGATAACTAAAAGCGGAAACAACCTGGGTTCCATGGCGCCGCCCCCGCATCACATTTGAGGAATTAAAATGAAATCCCGGAACTTGTTCTATTTTAGCGTGTTGGTACTTTTTAAACATTTAGAAAGTGGAGACACATAAGGGACAATACATACAGAACAATCTTTCAACTTCAACAACATTTATTTTCGGCTTCAAGCTCAAAGCCCGCCCGCTCCGTGGTACTGCGGGAAAGGGAAATCTTGGGGGAAGGAGAAGAAGCGGGGGAAGTGTACGCGATCCCCCCGTCCTGCGGTGCCAGGTACATCGGGCAAACGGGGCGGTGCCTCAACGACCGACTCCGAGAACATCAAATGGACGCCGAAAGAGCTGCTTCGGATTCTCAGCACCCGAACGTCATTCACGGTAGGAAATGTGCCGGTTGCGCTCCTAATTCCGCCGGCACGACGGCCATGGGAGGCCACTGCGAGCGAGTCGGGAGAGAAATAATTGAGGGCCGTCGGGTGGCAGCAAGCCCGCAAAACATAAGCACCCCTTCTATTTCGCTCTCAAGAAAGGATATTATCTTTCTGAGGCCCACAATGGAAGCCGAACGCTGACAGACTGGGCAGGGCGACAAGGTCACCGGCAGAAGCGGTTTTTCTTTTCATTTCATTCCAGAGAAGGGCTGGGATTCCCCCGTCCCTTATTTTGTGGCTGTACAGCAGGTTTTTTTTTCCTTTTTTTTTAAATTTGTGTTGTTGTTTTTTTTTGTTTTTTTGCAGAGAGAGCTTGGCTGCGTTGTTGATGCCCCTTCGACCTCGCCTTTTGCAAATCCTCCCCACCTGCTTTCGTGTCTTCGTGTGGCTGTCAGCGAACGCGACAGCCGCTTTAAGCAAACCAAAAGCGCGTGACCTCTCTGTGTAGGACACGTAGGCAAAAAACGTTTGGACGAAAATTTTTCACGTGACTCTCTCTGTCACGCTGATGGGATCTCTGGGGCTGTTGTCTCTGTTGTTTTCGCCGTTTGCCTAGTTATAGAAATAGGCGGGCCACGTAGGTCCGGTTTTCGAAATGCGCTCTTCAGTGTTCTGTTTCTTTCGTGCGTTGCAGACGCGGCCGTGTTTTTTCGTCGTAAACGGCTGAAATACGTCCATGCCAATTTTTCGGTAACAGCCATTTGTTTCACCGGAGTTCGTGGAATTCTCGTGATGTGTTTGTTGGACACGCTTCGACAAAAACTGCTCTTCCCCGACGACGAGACGTCAGTTGAATGTGCGCAACCTTCTTTCTCGACTGTGTTTGTGGGTGCCCGAGTTGGATTATGCATCTATCAAGGATTAAATGATATCGCTCTTTTATTAGTAAGTACATTGAAAGCATGCTTCTGATAGTAGTCCTGCTTTCCTCTCAATCTCCGCGGTTTCTTTGTGTGATGCGTTTTGCTTGGCACGAGGACAGTGTTAATTCTATTTGATAATTTGCTTTTTGTTTTACAGAACATTTTGTGACCTTTGTAAATATGTCGAGTATACACTGCGTGTAATGATAGTTGTTTAATAAACTTCAGGGAGTGATCGAAAAAATTTTGTTTGTCCGTATATGTGATTGGATATGGAGCAAATGATATGCAACGTACACATACTTGCACGACGTTCGGCCAATACGGAGCAGACGCATCGTAGAGTATTCGCATAATATGGCGCGAACGCTAGGCCGGGGCAAAACGGCTGTACGGCAATACCTGCCGGGTATGAAACGGTGGTGCAAAACCGGACATTTGAGCGATATTGGAACTTACTTTCGGCCGCTGCTAGCACGATACTGCAAAGTATTCCCGTGCTGCTTGGGAACGGAGGTGATGACATCTGACCATCGTGTTTCAGGCGCTTGTTTAATGTAATTCTCTTCTGGGGCGCGTGAAAGAGCACTTTTGTGACACACCATAGATATTCAAAACTTGGGCAGGCCTCTCGGCTTTCTTTTTAAGCGTTGCTTTGGCAGTTAGGGTTCAAGTCTGGCACTTACTTTGGCGGAACTGGGGCGGAGCAGAGAAAGGCCAAATTTGGCATGTCCGAAACACCCAAATCAGGCGTTGCTTTGGCAGTTATGGCTCAAGTATGGCACTAACTTTGGCGCTCCTCTGGCGGACCAGAGAAACGCCAAACCTTGGCATGCCCCGAATTCCCAGATTAGGATTTACTTTGGCAGTTATGGCTCAAGTATGGCACAAACTTTGGCGCTCCTCTGGCGGACCAGAGAACCGCCAAACTTTGGCATGCCCCGAATTCCAAGATTAGGATTTACTATGGCAGTTATGGCTCAATTATGGCACCAACTTTGGCACTCCTCTGGCGTGCCAGAGAAGAGCCACACTTTGGCATGCCCTAGGATCGCCCAACTAAGGCTATAGTTAGGCACCGTACTTTGGCACTGATGAATGCCATGGTGCAAAAACCTAACTGCGCCAAAGTTGGGCCCTTATGTTTGCCAGACCTTTGCCCAAGTTGGGCATTCCTCTGGCGTGCTACCTGGGCAGGCAGTGAAGCCTAAGTTTGGCCCTTGTTTGGTGAATTAGGGCCAAAATACCCAGACTGTTGCCAAGGGAGGTCAGGTTTGGCTCTACTTTGGCTTCTTCGGGCTTTTCAATGCCCTAAACTCCCAAAGAAAAGCCAAGTTTCGGCCCAGAACTCAGTGCTACCTGGGGAGTGTATGTGGTGAGTGCCTCTAACTTGCACAGATTTCGAGAGCTTTGCGGAGGCAGAGGAGGGCAGCGTGGTTTACTGAATCTGTCAGAGGGATGTGGAGGACTGCATGATAATTGAAAGGGTGAGGGGAAGGGGCGGAGGATGAGCAGCTAATGATGAAGTGGTCAAGCGGGAGCTTAGAGTAGAGCGAGAGAAGCAGGTGTCCTAGGGACTCAGGTCGAAGATTTTGCAAAGAAAGAGACACTCAACGGATATTCTTAGGGGCTTATCAGCGAATGGGAAAGAAAGGGGAAGCGCATGGTAGGCGAAGTTAGGAGAATTTAGGATCGAGAGAAGCGGGCGGAGCTTGAGACACATGTAGGGGGCTCAAGAAGGAGGAAACTTTGAAGTCCTGGGTAGAGGAGCGTAAAGTGGAGTGCGAGGACTTTATGGAATGCATGGGAAGCGAGCTTAACGAGGATCGTGGGAAGAGGGCTGACCTTAAGAGGAAGGTGGAAGAGCTCGGGAAGGGGGAAGCGTGCAAGGCTGGGATGGGGCAGCGTACGGAGAGAAAGGCTGGGTGACAGCAGCTGAGTCAAGAAGCCACAGCTAGAGTTGTGTGAAGGGCAGTCTCAGGGGAAGGAAGAGCTTGTGAACAGGAGAATGTCAGCGGGACGGGAAGTGCACCTCAACCACACAATGACGTAGTTGAAAAGGTCACTGGCGGGGCTGTAAAGGACGTCGTGGTAAACTGGCAGACACAACGAAGTGAGGAAAAGTAGATAGCTTAAGATTGTGAGCCTCAGGATAGAGGTGGAGGGAAAAATAGTGAGGATTTGCATTTGATAGCTAAAAGGGTATTAGTGGTAGGATACCTGAATGGAACAAGAGTTAAGGAGGGTCTACTGGCCAGGGTAAAAAGAAGACGGAAGGGTAAACATACCGGCCCATTTACTAAAGGGAATCATAGATGCCACTGCCAAATCCAAGCTCTGGGGTAACATGGAGGGAGAGAGCGTAGTAGTAGTGCATGCGGGACTCAATGATGTGTTTAAGGGAAGGTGGCAGAACCTTGACAGACACATAGAGGTTGCTGTGCGTAAGCTGAGTGAGGTCTCTGAGAGAGTGCATGTGCAAATATGCACTATCGCAGAGGTCTGAGGACAGCCTTTAAGAGAAAGCAGCGGGTCGTGGAAGCTAACCGGGTGATAAGGGGGTGAACCAATAGTAGGGCGTATTAGAACTAAATACGGTAGAGTATGAGGATCGTTTTGACCCTTTTGTATAGGGCATCCACTACAGTGGAGCCACAGGTAGCATGATAGGGTATACGATTGGACGTCATGCGGATTTTGATAGGTTCCCGGAGCCCTGCGGGCACCGGTGTAGATGAGGTTAAACTAGGAGAATTGCCAAAGAGTAAGGCACGTGGAAAGTGCAAAAGCAAGCAGCTAAAGTGCAAAAATAGAGCATATATATTATATATAAACATGCAGGAAGGTAGGAATAGGTAAAAATGAGAGAAAATAGAAGAGCGACTAAGGTAAGAGTAGTTAGTGCTATATGGTTTAGCTGAAACGCATCATAGAGAAGCGGAGCAACCCCCTTGCAATCCTTATTATGTATAGAACAGACGTCATAAAACGGAGCTTAACAGAAGAATAGCAGGGATTGGTGCGTTTAAAAATAATCCGAATTGGCGTAGATTGACAGAAGAATGCACGTAACATTTAGGACTAAAATGGGCTTTAGCAAACAACAGGTCCATTTTAGATTTGAGAACATCTGGACAGGAGTAGATGCTAAAGAGTAGAGCAGTAAAATTTTTGATTGTATTTCAAAATACATCATTGAACTAGAAGAAAATCATGAACTAGTTATTCGAGAGAACATTGCTGTCCATTTGGGGGACCTGAATGAGTACCGAGATTCAACAGGAAACATGCTAATGGAGATATGGTAAATAGAGGACTTGTGTATATGCAACTCTGGTAATAAATGCGACGGGCTAATGCCGTGGGAGCCCGTTCTGCTATAAATTACGCACTGATATCAAATAGAATGTACAGCAAGCTAGAGACAATGAAAGTAGGTAAAGAGGGTTTAAGAACCCTCGGTATTTATGACAAACGAATTAAGCTGCTGAGCCTTACTAGGTATGAAACTCAGGGAAAAAGCAAGACAGATAACCAGGCCAAATATTTTATATAAAGAGGCAGTTAGAAATAGTTGTTAAACGGATTGGGGAGAACGTTTTTGGGGACACTAAAATGGAGTGGAGTTACACAAGGCTAGCTGGGCTGCTCGAAGGAGAGCTATCTAAGGTATGCAATAAATGAACAGAGAAACGAAGACGCAAAACTAAGAGCTGGTAGGATGAAGATGTAAAGAATGCAATAGAGGAACACCAAGAAGCTTCCAAAGAGCACAGATATTGTAAGGGCAATGGGGTACCAGAAAGTAACGTACTGAAAAAGTTGGATAAATTCATAAAATCAAGACAGGAGACATCCTGCTTAAATTCTTAAAACCATTCAGAAAAAGCCGCCGCAAACGCTTTCTATATCAAATAAAAAAAAAAAAAAATATATATATATATATATATATATATATATAGGAAGAAAGGTAAATATAAAAACAATGGACCGGGAAAAGTTAATGAGTCAAAGATGCGAACGGTCGGTATTACTAATTCGAAGTTTACCACAACGTTTCGAGCGGGGACCGCTCTTCATCAGGTAACAAGTGTACAGCTTGGGAATGTTTCTATACCCCTAGGAAGAAGTTAGAGGGGGTAAAGAGCAATAGAGAATGAAAACAATGTTGTCAAATCAGATAGTACACAAAAAAAGGAAAGGAAACCGAAAATTGCAAATGTTAAAAAAAAACAAAAACGGCTGCCGGAGAAATTATCTGCGCTCGCACGACAAAAAAGCAAAAAGCGAAAAAAAAACCTTTGGCAGAGAGATTACTTACCCTCGCACAAAAAGAAATGCGCAAAAAAATGTTTCAAAGAGTATGGTCTTTAAACCAGAAATAGGACACATGTGACCGCCGACGCGCCCAAATGCCGAGACGTTCCTTTGTGCTAGAAGGTCGAAGTTTAAGGTGGATTAAAACTTTGGGGGATTTTTCCTTGAATAAGGAGTGGTAGGATGTAACAGTCTATGCCTGCGTGAGATTAACCGCTTGAGCCGCATTTATCCGTTTTGGAGGTTCTCTTCGGACTTAAACGTATTAGTTTGTGGTTTAATTATCGATTGTTAAGTTTGAAGATCTCCTAGTGTCTTCAGCGTGTGCATCTCGAGAAGCTCAAGGACGGAGAGTATCAGCTCTCCGACGAGCCAGCGGCAAACTAAACAGCCTTCCCGGACTTTCATTAATGCCCTGGTTGAACGTATTAAACTTATAAACAAAATATGATTCTTTTTGCTCTCTTTCAATTTTTGTGCTGAAGCCTGATTCCAAAATTACAACAGAAATGTGCTTGATTGAGTGATTAGAGAGAGACAGGTGCTTTGAGAGCTGAAGGTCGGTGAGTGTTTGTGCGTGAAATTTGTTGTTGTTAAAACGTAGTCTGAAAGCCAGATTAGTCTGTCCGACGTAATATTTGTTACAGGCATTGCAGTGCAAGAGATAAATCACTTTTGACGTGCCGCAATCGTAGCTACCCCTTAGGTTCCACGTGAACTTTGAATTTGTGCTCGTGGCGTTCTTTGTTTCTAACATGTGCTTGCATACTTTACACCTGGGCTTTCGGCTCGAAACGTCGTAATAAACTTCGAATTAGTAACTCCGACAGTGCGCATTGTTGACATATATATATATATATATATATAAATATGGGCAATAACGGGGGAAATAAAAAAAATAAAGGCAAAAAAGGGAGTTGAAGACACATAGAGGGAAATAAAAGAAGCAGGCATGCTGACTAAATCGGCTTCTTTAATTTAAGAGATCGTCTAAAAAGAACATTACTAAAGAGCCCATCTTTGAGAATTCGAGAGGGAGTTTCCCGTTGTTTGAGGCAAAGACGGGGGTGTTGCACTCTAAAACTTATAGAGCTAGACATCAGGAAGTAGATACGGTGCGTGGAGCTTAAGGACGAATAGAAGAGACGGCCTACCCCTCGGTACTTTACTGTAAGGTTCTTCGTACTGTGGTTGCCGAGGAGGCGACTAATTTAACAAACGCAGTAGAATCTCAGGATAGTGACCGAAAACTAGCCATGGGGATGGTGGAGATTAAGCAAGTAGAGATTATCTGACTGGTCGCATGAGTCGAGGAAAAGATGAGAATTTTCTTATTTTCTTCCAACGGCCCCGATGCGCGGAAGGTGAGGGCAGCCTTTTGCATAAAGGAGCCTCCATCGTGCAGATCGTATAGACCTTTTTCGCATAACCTCAAACCAGCCAGTAATTGACGTACCCTCGACCTGGTGCATTTTTGGATTGCCCGCTGACACAGGGTATGCAACCGCCAAGGGTATGGGCGAAAAGGCTTAAAAATGGACGTCGTGCACGAGGTAGTTCCGAGTGCTCCTTTCTACCGTGCTGCAATTTCCGAAAATCTACGATTGTCTGGTTACCATTGCGTGGTCGTCGGATGGTTAAATAATTTTAAAAAGCATAAGAACAATAGCAGAAAGTGTGCCATGAGTACAAGAAGCTGCAGCGCGAGTGTGGCTGCAATATTATCGAGCTTCGCATTTTCCCCAAGAATCCTCTTTTATGAAGTCCGTCGATTGCGAGCTTGAATCGCGAGAGATTCGTATCAGACACAACGTCACGTTTAAGCTCACGACAACTTCGTCTACGACAAGAGGACCGATTTTAATTCCCGGTGCAGGTGGTCCGATTAGGTTATCACTGCAAGCCCCATGGTATGTTGAAATTATGAAAAAGTCTACATGCCACCACTCAAGATGGAGCTATCAAATGCCGAGAGCTTGCCTGCATAGACTACAATAAACTGCTCATATATACTTCGCTGTGGAAACTCAATCAAAACACCCCACCATCTTCGTCGTCGTTCTCTCGAGGAGGCAAGGTGATGTCCTGTGAGTAGCCAGCTGGATTCAACCGGACAAGCTCCAACCAAGTTATTGCAGCTCACCATAGCCAAGTCTAGCCAAGTTCCCCCCATACCCACACCGTTGCCTACCCAGATAGCTCTGCTGCCAGAACTAGCCGGTATTTCTTTTTCTAAACCGCTAGACGGCGTCATCGGCGCCGCAATTCTCAAGATGGCGGCGCCGTTAAAGAAAAGGTCTATATAGCGTTTAATTATAACACTCTAGATGTATAACTCTCTGTTAAACAAATGTTTAGAAAAACAAAACAAAAAAACACTGGCTTGGTGGCGCAAGTCGCCGCGCAATTTAAAGGGTTTAGCAACATTCATCCATCTATACAGGACCGTGACGATGTCAAGTAGAAGCCTGCACTCTAAGACAAAATGGAGGAAAAAGGTGGCGACGGCGCGCCTTCCTCCCTTCTACTGACGCGCCCCCAAGCGGACACGAGAAGAAGGGAGGAACGAGACGTTTTTCTCCTTTTCCAGGCAGGCGGGAGAAAGCTTTCGCCCTCCCGACTCATCTTCTTTCGGTTTCGTTTTTCGAGCTCGTCGCGCACGTTGTTTTATAAATGTTGTTGAGTTGATTGAGCTTCAACTGCAGCGAAGGCGGCCTGTAATTCCGTCTTCTAGTCCAAACGCGCAGAACATTTCGGTTGCATTGGCGTTTTTATCGCTAATTTTATCAAACGAGCAAACGAAGTCGCTAGAAACAGCGAAGTTCCGGAGCAGTGCCAGCAGCGCTACGTACACTGCGTGTGATGGCCGTTGTCTTCCGGATTGCGCGACCCACGTGTAACTACAGTAGCGGAACCACGTGGAACTGTGTCGACGTTTTCTACGTTATGGAAATCGCAGTAACTGCGTCCAAGACAGGCAGGTTTTGCTGCCGGCTGCCTGGGTGCAGTCCGTGCTGAGTTCCAACGAGCGTTCAACGTGGTTCTGTGTTTTTGCGCGTCAGCAACACAGCACCAACATCGTGATGGCAGTGTTGTGGGTTGTGAACTGAAGGCTGGAATTATCGCCGATGTGACCGTGTGTTCGCGTATCAGTGATGTAACAACAAGATGAGATGACACAAACTGCCGGGCATTGATGCCGCTTGTCGGGCCGTGATCGTAGGGGGCGGAGTGTCGCAGGTTGACATTCCGGGTGCAATCGATCGACGTACGGATAGTCATGTTGGAACGCTGAACTAAAGTGGCGAAGCGGGCGAGTTGGTTCATGACATAAACTTCAAAAGCGCTAACAAAGACGAGGACAAAAGTAGGAAGGCGAACAGGACGAGCGCTTACTCTCAACTGAACATTTATTTAAAAACAGCCAAAGCAAACAACCTCCTACAAAATACACTGAATCACTCAGTGACGTCACACATCACCACGCGTCAATAAAGTCACTCTCTTTTTGATGCAGAAAAATTGACGGCTGACTGACGCAGCCTTCTGTGCCCTCTTTCTTTATAGCATGCGCTTCAAGCACTTCCCTCGCAGCTTTTTCACGAGCCTTCCCCACGATCGTGGTGTTTTGAAAGATGGGCTGGCACAGACAGTCTCTGCAATGAAGAGGCAAGTGTCCTCCAGGTGTCGAGCGCAAAGCCAGGTCATGCTCGCGCATCCTCTCATTTATGCACCGTCCTGTCTGGCCAATGTACACTCGGCCGCATGTCAGCGGTATTCTGTACACCACGCCCACGTTACAATCTACAAATCTGTTGGCATGATTGACGGTGCATAAGCGCGCGTCATTCTTTTTTTCCTGAATCCGTGGGCATAATTGGGCCAACTTACATGGCGCCGAAAACACAAGCGGTACATCAAATCTTTCTGCCACCTTTTTTAAGTTATGTGAAACTTTGTGCAAGTAGGGGATGACCTGAGGTCTCGTTTTTGTTTTTTCTTTTTTACCCTCAGACTTTCCCTTGATCTTTTTCAGCAGCGTCTCGGCAACTCCAAGCAAAAGTGAAGTTGGAAAACCGGCATCTCTAAGTCGATTAACCTGCCGGCTGAAGCTGTCACGCATAACATGGTGGCATGACTTCTGAAGTGCCGCCTGGAAACAAGACGAAGCAATACCCCTTTTTACTAATTTGGAATGTGCCGAGTCGTAGGCGAGGATTCCCTTTTTGGAGCGTGAGTGGTAACTCCAACAGACATGGTTGCCCGTGAACTGCAGTCTCAAGTCTAGAAACTGGAGAAACTGTCCGTCCGGGAGTTCGTGAGTGAACTTTAAGCCATTTGAGTTGTCATAAAACACTTTTAACACATTCTCAACAACCTGGCGCGTCAAAAGATTCTCAGAACGTTGCCATAGCACCAAATAGTCGTCAACATACCGGACAACCTTACACACTTGCTTCCCTTCCAAGCCAATCTGAACATGTCGGTCGAACTTGGCTAAGAAAATGTCACAAAGGACCGGGGCGACACACGATCCTATACAAATACCCGCTTTTTGCACATAGTAACCGCCCTCGAAAAGAATGAAGGTGGACTGCAGGTAAAATTTCAAAAGTTCCATAAAACCATCCAACCCTACACCACACGCGTTTTGGAAGCCGACAACACCATTTTCCTCAATGCTCTCACGTACAGCAACAAACAGCTCCTCGTGAGGTACCGAGTAAAAAAGATCTTCTACGTCAACAGAAAACGCTACGACGTCCCCCGCAGTGTCCCTCTCAAGGAACTCCACTATGGCCTGCGAGTTTTTTACCAAAAAAGGATCATTCAGCTTCAGAGTGCTCAGGTGTTTCTGCAAAAATAGGCTGACTTGTTTCTGCCATGAACCCCTCTCTGTGACAATAGCGCGGAGAGGCGTTCCCGGCTTATGAGTTTTTGCAGAGAAGAACACATCAAGGTACCCTGTCTTACATTGCCTGACACTTTTTTCCAATGTAGACAATTGGAGACCACTGATCAACTTGAGAGCAGCACTCTTAACCTTTTTGGCGTTGAGGGGGGTCAGTCTAAAGTTCTTTTGAATAGCGTCTCGAGACTTGGCCTCTAACATGTCTTTCGGGAGCACGACAAAACCACCTTCTTTGTCGGCCTGCAGTAAGCCAAGATTTTGACGTTTAAAACACGCTACTACATTATTCAGCATGCTTCCACTAGGGACTGCTGACTTTTTTGGCACACATCGCAACAAACAATCCACCCCTTCCAAAACACACCTGTCCCTCTCCTCCGTCGGTGCCTTCTCAGACACACCTCGCACCACAGCCAGAAGTTCGTGTGCCCTCATACGTGGTTCTACACTGTACTTAGGTCCCTTTTCAAGTGTACGCGCAACGCCTTTGGGCACCTGAGCATCTCCCAAAATTGTCAGCCCCCCTTCACCAGACGTTGTCGACCGAGGCTTTTTAGGAATTCCTAGTCTGACGCGTTGCCACAGGAATTCAGTTACCTGTGTAACAAGCCGAAGGTGTTCTTGGTATTTTCGATATCCTGTAGTGGCAGCGTTGTCGCACAAACACAGGGCCTTGAGACAGTCATGCAGGAACCGAACTTGCCTCCAGCACTCGGACCTTAAAATCCTGCAGATGCGCTTGGTATGTCCGCTTGATGGTTGTAGGCAGCCGAAGATACTTGTAACTTCTGCTGGTGCTTGACCGTTCTTGATGCAGGTTGAAAGATATCGAGCGCGACACGTTGACGCAGCTATGAGGTTGACGCAGATGATAGGTTGATTGCCGTAGCCGTTGAAACACGTAAAAGAGCCCGCAGTATAAGAAATGAACTGAACTAAAGTGGCGAAGCGGGCGAGTTGGTTCATGACATAAACTTCAAAAGCGCTAACAAAGACGAGGACAAAAGTAGGAAGGCGAACAGGACGAGCGCTTACTCTCAACTGAACATTTATTTAAAAACAGCCAAAGCAAACAACCTCCTACAAAATACACTGAATCACTCAGTGACGTCACACATCACCACGCGTCAATAAAGTCACTCTCTTTTTGATGCAGAAAAATTGACGGCTGACTGACGCAGCCTTCTGTGCCCTCTTTCTTTGTAGCATGCGCTTCAAGCACTTCCCTCGCAGCTTTTTCACGAGCCTTCCCCACGATCGTGGTGTTTTGAAAGATGGGCTGGCACAGACAGTCTCTGCAATGAAGAGGCAAGTGTCCTCCAGGTGTCGAGCGCAAAGCCAGGTCATGCTCGCGCATCCTCTCATTTATGCACCGTCCTGTCTGGCCAATGTACACTCGGCCGCATGTCAGCGGTATTCTGTACACCACGCCCACGTTACAATCTACAAATCTGTTGGCATGATTGACGGTGCATAAGCGCGCGTCATTCTTTTTTTTCCTGAATCCGTGGGCATAATTGGGCCAACTTACATGGCGCCGAAACTTTATTGACGCGTGGTGATGTGTGACGTCACTGAGTGATTCAGTGTATTTTGTAGGAGGTTGTTTGCTTTGGCTGTTTTTAAATAAATGTTCAGTTGAGAGTAAGCGCTCGTCCTGTTCGCCTTCCTACTTTTGTCCTCGTCTTTGTTAGCGCTTTTGAAGTTTATGTTGGAACGCTGGTCTGAACAGTAAGCTCCTATTGTACAGTGGCCAATGTGACTGGCGGTTGTCTCCTCCGCGAGTGCGGTTGCGCTCTGGGGAAAGGACTCAACAGTACGAAATTATGACGGAAAGTACGTGCATTTACAGTGTGAAATTTTAGCATTAAATCAGAGTAGTATGCAAAATCGAAAATCAAAAGCTACCCTTTATTTTGCTCTTTAAATATACTACGGTTCCTGGAGAAACTGCCCTCCAAGTGGCGCGCTGGGGTGAGCGCTAGACGTTTTCGAGCTCTCCACGGCGTAGCTCCGTACTTAACACCTGCCGCAAGTCCTGGTTTTGACTGCATTCGAGTTGATCGAAGCGCGATTTCTCTGCCCGTAAAGCGTCACTTCCAGCCGAGTGAATATCCGCTCTACAGAGACTAATTCAAGACGGCAATTGCAGCCGTGCGCGAACAGCACAGATAGAAATATAAACACTACAATAGAAATACAGGCTACGACCTTCCATGCGGGGAAGCAAACTCATGGCTTCGAACCGCATTGGAGCTGCTTGACTTATTGACTTTCAAATAATTATGGCATGATCGAGCGTTTACTTTTTAATAAGAGATTTATCCCCTGAGCCATTCGAAATACTCTCGGAGGTATGACAGTGCCAGAAAAAAAATCAACATGCTGGGAATTTTTTTTATTGCTTACGCAGTCACCGAGAAATTCCGTGCGTTCAAAACGACCAGTATAAAAGACGGAAACGCAGCGGTCGGGTTCAGTGTTCGGTTTAGTATGCCGTTGTATTGATGCTCGTATGTGCAATGTATGTGTATGCGCTCAATGTATGTTCACCTGATGCTTGTAGAATGTGTGTGCACGTGCTCATAGTACAGGCAGTACAGGTTCCCGAAGGTCGCAGAGCGCAATAGCTCGCAGAAATAGAAATATATTTTGTAGAACATTTAATTGGGCGGTACCTAGCGCCACCTAGCTTAGCTACTTGCAATTACTCTCTCTGCTTGACCCTGCCATCTCGTGACAAGAGATTTAACCTTCTTTCACGCTACGCGATGCACAGCGACTTCGAGTTTTCTCTTTTGAGAGCGGCTTTTGGTTTCGTGGATTGGTTTGCCATTCCTCTGTGATGTGCGGTTGACGTCCAAATTGTGACTCGAGGAACAGCAAAGTTAAGACGCTAAGTGTGTTAAGTAACTGGGTACCGGTTGTCTCCGTTTAACATCGCAGTGCTGACGACGAGAAGACTGAGTAACTTCTTTCGAAACGCAAGTTTCTATACCAGCGGAGGGGAATCAGGCTTCAGAAATAAACACTGTTCGTGAAAAGCTCGTGTTACGCTTCTATTCGCTGCTCCTCTCGTCCCGTACAAGAGACGTAGCGTCCTCGTTAAGCCTTATTGAGCTCGATTTGCTCGATTCAGGGAGGCCATAATGAGATGCTGGCGACGGAGGAACTGTGCTCCCCTGCTTCAGGGACGAAGGTTTCTCCCTTTCTAAAGGAGCATAGGTTACAAGACCGTTCCTCCCCTTAGGGAGGACTATCGATTCCCTTTTTTCTAAGAGTGTGCTTGCCAGGAGGTAAAGAAATTACGGCGGCCATGATGATATTGGTGTCTATTCCCTGGAAGTCAGCGCGTGACTTAAGCGGGGCGAGATCGCGCTCTCATGGTGTCTTAACGAATGACGCCACGGATAACCGGGTTAACCCCTGAGCCAAGGCGTTTTGTAATCCGCGTGGCGCGACACGATTGTACATCTCCCATTTTAGCCCAAGATTCTTTGATAGATGTACGCTATCTGTTATTGCGTTTTTCCAATGTACAATAAACACTAGGAAAAACCCGCTCCTAAGTTACTTCACACATCCATGTGCTTTTCAAGTTTTGAACACGTAGTAAACAGACGGGCCGGGTTGGTTCTGCTTGGTAACGGTCCGCGTAGAGAAGATATTGCGTACGGATGTACATTTCCTACAAAGCTTCCAGGTATGACTTTCGGCCGTTTTCTCCCGGTGGCATCTCTAGAGTCATAACAAATGGCAATGCTGCTGCTAATACAACCACCAACTGAAATACTATTGTTTATACAACTATATTTGCTAGTAGCACTACTATTTCAAGTACTGAATCTGTGTCAGAAGTCCGACGTGGCATAACAGGCCAGTAGGTACGCTGTTCCAGATAAGATGTGGCTGATTTTGTTTTTAAACGCCAATGCATTAAGCCGTGGCTCTTTGAATACGTCTCCGACTTGTGTGCTTATTGTGTCCTCATATGTGGTTCCTGGCTGTCTGCCTATTGGCGTTATAGTAGTGGCATGTATTACCTGCAGTGATCATGGCGTTGCCACAGCAAAAGAGGTAATTGTTTCAGATGCTTATTCTGCTGGACGTTGCTCTCCAGATTGGCAGTCCAAGTATGCTTTGGGTAGTAAAAGTTGAGACGCCGCAACGTTGTGTTTGCTAGCGTATTTTACTGAAGCTTTTTCGACCGGCCTCTATATTCTTGAGGTCCTGCATGCCGGCCCACATCAAGTCATTTGTTGTTATTTTGTGATTTTCAATACATGGGCGACATATTACGACAAACGCACTAGTCAAAGACTCATTTCAGGTACCTTCCCTATTGAAAGGGACTTTTTACCGGAATTTCATTTCCAGTAAACTATTATTTTATTGGATTATGAGACTCTTTTCAATTCCGGTAAAGCTGAAATTTACGGGAATGTCACCGTATTGTTTATCGAAATGTCACCGGACGTTTTTGCCGGAATGTCACTAGTTTTGTACCGAAATCGCATTTCCAGTAAAAAATCTATATTACTGGGTTATGGGACTTTTTTCACTCCCAGTAAATCTGCAATTACCGCTGGTGGAATATATGTTTACAAGGAGCTCGACGATTCGGTAACAATTAAAGTGGTTAGCTCATACAGACCTTAATGTTCCATATATTTATTTAACAGGGTCGATACCAGTGAAACAATTGGCAGAGCTGTACACAAAAGCTATTAGACCAAATAGGAACAACCGAGTTTTTTGTCGCAAAAAATATATTTCAATGTACTCACAATGCCGCTGGGTAAAATCCTATATGTACGGTAGTTCAACTAATAAAACCGAGCAGTTGCGCCACACGGACCCACAGACATACTGTCAGTAGCACGTTTAGCGAAAACCACGAACGCGCGTAACGAACATCCGCCTCTATTGAGAAATCACGGGCACAGTTACGATGTCGTCCCTAATGTCGTCGCCGTGGTTACACCAGGCGGACAGATACACAATGTCAGTAGCACGCTTAGCGAAAACCACGAACGCGCGATACGAACATCCGCCGCCGTTGACAAATCTTGGACACGGTCTTTTTCGCTTGCTGGATGCTTCTGAAGTCGGACGGACAAAGAGGCATGAGAAACAGGTCACTGAAAAATATTTTGTTCTCATCTGCAGGCCCAGCTGCTCTGGAAGATACAGGTCGCCCACTTTGAACGAGAAGCCGAGACTGAGCGTTCGTTTCTGGCCGGCCGTTGCTTGTTGACAGACAAAGAAAGCGGTTTTCTTCAAACGAGTCAGCGAAACGACCCTCTCGCATTTTCCCCATGAACCCAATGCGAGGGAGAGAGGGTGCGTGGGGACTCGTCCTTTGTGCGTTGTAGGCACCCTAATTAAACGCCCAGTCCCCGGCTCGTCTCGGCTTCCCCCTCCCCTCGCGTCGGCTTCGAGTGAAGTTTGGTAAACAGAGAAGCGAATCACCCGTTTCGTGTAAGATTTCTAGCAAAACTAGGTCGTCTGGTAAACGAAAGTGGCTGCCGGTGACATTCCAGCGAAATCTGGAAACCCGCTGCCGCTGAAATTCCAGCGAAATCCGTTTGCCCGCAAATAATCTAGCAAAGAGTGGTAAACGACGCTGGTTTCGGGTGAAAAAAGGTGAAACTGCCCACCTTCTTTGATTGACAAACAGTTCGTTGCACGCACTTCTTGAAGGATTGCAACGTAGTCCCGAGCTAAAACTCGCACTCACGAGAATGCCGTCCGAGTAGTCTCGTGCCTGCTCTGGCCCAGACTTTTGCATGTCGGAAATAGCAAGTTGCCGGTGATCGCTGCCCACAAATTCAGATCGTCAAAACAGTTCGCTGCACGAACTTCTTGCAGGATTACAACATCGTCTCGAGCTAAAACACGCACTCACGAGAATGCCGCTGCATTGGCGGCCGCCATTACGAACTCAGTCCCCCTGCTCGTCTTGGCTTCCTTGCATTTAGACGTTCCCCTTGCGTCGGCTCCCAGTAAAGTTCGGTGTCCGGCAAACGAGAGTGGCTTCCGGTGAGATTCCAGCGACGGGTAGTCGAAAGTGGTTCTGGTAAAACATCCAGCGAAAGTGCCTCCCGGTAATATTTCCACCAAAGACTGGTAAACTACGCTGGGTTCAGGTGCAAATGAGTGGAAATTAACCCGTTTCCACCAAATGTCACTAGACATTTTTTTCGGATTTTTCAATAGAGGATTAGTTAAGCGATTGTACTCTATTTCTTTATTCTTGAAATCTGCAGAAGGCGCTTGGAGTCGCCCACAGGTCCAAGATTACGTACATTAAAGTGGTGAAAAGGTTCACGAAAAGTAAAGACAAGACAAAATAAAAGTGTCACTATTAGAGGGTACACTAGCAGACATGTATACATACCTGGCTTTCATCTTGGCAGATGAGGCGTGGGTCAACACGCTGGAAGAGTCTCTTGATTGAGCACGCTCCATAAATACCAAACCATGGCTTGACGGGCTACAAGGACAAAGAGGCAATTGTAAGATAAGGCTTTGTATCTCAGTAATGTACACTATCTTGATTATGCTGACAAAGATCGGAGGACAGAGAATGTGTAGAGTTAGCTTAGTCCTAAAATTTGTGGTTCGTGCATGATGTTTGAGTTTGATAGTAGAAGGAATTAGCACAGCAAAATACAATGTGTAAAAAATGTTTTTTTCCCATTGGAAAGTTTATAAAATAACGTATACTTTGTATAAGCTAATGGTTAGTTTTGAAACTTGGCATCTGGGTCTAACCACTAGTGCTACATTTCGGCGGATAACGAGTGCTCATAAATGGGTAGTTTCTTTCATGGTTAAAAAAATATATCTTTTACTTTTATTAACACGATTAGGTTCTTGTGCATGATATCTCAACGCAATTCCTGTCCCCCGATCCTTGAAGGCAGGATCAGGTGTTCAATCATGATGCTTAAACCCCCACTCTGAAAAGGGAACTTGAAGGCGTAGTAGATGAGTCCAATAAAAATAATCAATTATACTCTGTTTCAGGTCAAGAGAGGCTGACAAGCTCCTCTTGCACAGCCCTTGACTATTTCCACTTCAGCACAGCGAACGCCGGAGAGGAGGTGAGTGAACTCGCCGCATTTCACCTCCTCCCGTGTAGTCTGCAGCTTTCGCTCTACTAAGTGGTAATAGTAAAGGGTTTGCGGAATGAGCTTATTCTTTTTTTTCATAATGTGCAGCAGTTTAATGTACCTCCGCAAACAATATGAGCTGAAACGCACGATCTGGTCTTCTTGTTTGTCTCCGATCCATACAAACTCCATTGTCACTTAATTTGTCGAAGAGTCGGAAGTATGGGGCCTCAACTTTGTATTACATTTGTATGTGCAATTCTAGCTCCTAAAGAAAGAAGAACTCCCAAATACGCCACATAAGATCTAAGAACTGTTTCATTTGATATTGTGCGTTATAGTACATTTTTTAATTTAGAAACCAAGGGCTTGTTAGCGGTTTCAACGCACCTACTCTGCTTAGCTCAGTCAGAGTAGTATCTGGAGAGGAATAACTTTACTCCAAGTTCATTCCCCGTCAGAAGTGTTATTGAAGTCGTGCATTAAAATGCGCCGATTGCCTTATATAATCTATGCAGATTTAAACAGCGTGTATAGGTCGAGCTGATGATCGAGCCATTGTAGTTCTTTCTGATAATCAACGTACGAATCTATTGTCGGTTAAAAATATCAGTGGCTTAAGAGATTAAACACTTTCTATGACGGGGACGAGAGTTAAGGTATCTTCCAGTTGAAAGAAAAGAAACAGGTAGCAAGCTCTCCCCCCCTCCACTGGATCGCCAGCTTCATGCACTACATGTGATATCCTCTCTAAATTGACAGAATTGTGTCAAGCTATATAATAAATATTGGCTGTATATTTGGTCGTTCTGCCAAACCGGTAGTTTTATCGGGAGTCTGGTGCTTTAGTTCGGGTGGTGCCTAGGGCAGGATGACCCTTTCTCTTTTTGTGCAAGGGGTTGATGGTGCTTTAATTTCAGGTGATGCCTAGAGCAGATTTTTGTTGCGAATCATATTACATGACAAGATTGCCTCTGTCTAAGCTGCGAGCGATTCCCTCCAGAACCACCCGGATACAAAGTTTTAACGTTGACTTTTCTGGGTCACCAAGTAAGGAAAGTGCGGTTTTATCTCCTTTCCTATCCTCCTCTTACCACGAGTTTTTTCGGCACCACCTGTTCCTGTTCCTTTATTTCTTACCCTTTCCACCCCTCTCTGCTCCACGCGCTTTCTTACACCACCTGCTTCTTCTCCTCTCGTTCCGGCGTGCTGTGTCCGTAGCTCAATCAGCAGCGCACTCCGCGTCCACGCCTGCGACCGGAGTTCGATCTCTTGTGCAGGTTGCCGTTTTAGTTTTTAAGAACATTTAGTGATCATGGACTGACCAAACTACATATTTTGTCATTCGGCGGCTCCAGAGGTTGCATGGCCCTATAAATCTACCGCTTTAAAAGAACGTGTTCAGCGAAACAATAGGTCCGACCAAATTTGACGCTACGAACCGATGGAGACAATCAAATAGTGTCAAAAATGACTCGTCAAGGCGGATTCTTAGTGGGATTGTTTTCGCCCGCCAGCGAATTGGAACTTCCTCATGAATTTGAACTATGGGCATAATCCAGAGCCATAATTTCCGTTACATTGCTCGACCTTTAGCAAGCAGGGGACAACTGTGACCATTAAGCGCTCGTTGTTTGAGATAAGACGACTCGTGACAGCACAAGGGGCAGCGTTGACGCTGTTCACTAAAACAACCCCTAATATTCCGACGGCACAATAGCTCGCGTGTACACGATGCACAAGATTTTGTGGGGAAAACAGAGAACCGACACCACGTGGAGCGCTAAAAACGTCGTCCTGTGAGAATATTCGCGCGTATGAAAGCACACGTGGCCATGGGGCCCATTCTGGTTGTCCAGTAATCAAGCAAGTTTTCGATCTGGCATCATCTTCGGCAGCTCTGGACGCATAAAGCACTGGCGGATATTTACACATACCCCCCCCCCCCCCCTCACACACACACACACGCACACTCTAGTCTCGGGCAACCTGTGGAATCAGAAAAAGCGCCGCCGCTGCGTGTGTTTAGATGCCGAAGGGCGCACATTTGTAGACGCGCTCGAGAAAAACGCCAATTGGGGGCCCTTGATCCGGCCCAAGGTTTTACTAAGTAAGAAAATCTCAACATACCACCGGTTGCATTCTAGCAAAAAAAAGTCTTCATTCGTACACCCCTTGTTCCATATAATACACTCCTAAAATACAGTTCGACGTACAACGCACTGGCGTTGAGCCGACGGTACCAACTTTCACGAGCACCTTGATTGCAAAGTTGTTGAACGTATGAAACTAGCAAAGGTACGTGTGACTGACTGCAAAAAAAAAGTAATTGGGGTTTTCTCGGTCCTACTGCGAAATCTCAGTATTTTTTTTTCTAGACTTTCATGCGTACTTTACCTGTTTAATATGTTATATCGGAACGTTATGAAGCCCCTCTTAATTTTGGGGCTCTCAGTTCGACATCAGTACGCTGTACATCGAACTGAAGTTTTAGGGTGTACCATACGTTTCAAAGGGTGTAAGGCTACACACTTTTTAGAGTGTAGTCCAATCACAATCAGAAAAAAAAAAGAGAAGGATCCTGGCGCATTCATTCTGCGCGTATGTTTTAGCCGGTGACAGGACATGTCCAACAATGATGGGTGCCGTGAGTATGCATATTCAACGCTCCGTGAATGGCAACATCGATTTGCTGCGTCGGTGTGGTCAGACGTAGAGTGAGCCATAGTATAGATGAAACCGACTTTATTTCCTCTTTTGACATAACAGTCTTTTAGTATATCTTGTTGTCTTCCGGGAACGCAGTTGGATATAATTTAAACATAGAATGTTCAAACCACCACAGAAAGCGTGATGTGATTTAAAGCAACAGTTTTGTTTTGGTGAAAGATGTGCTTCAGAAGATTTCCCTATAATCGATGCTCTTTAAGACATTTGCTATAGGGCTTCGCTTTCAGTAGAATAGTTTAGAACATGCAGGCCCCATTGAAAAAAGAAACAGCATGATTGTGAACCCTGCATACCTGAATTTGAACTGGGCAAAATAGAAATCGAGCTGATTAAACTGGCGATATAGGAAAACAAACTGGACAAATCGGAACATTAACCTAACAAACAGGCAGCCGCACTTGCCAAACAGGAAGCAGAAAATCTCAAACAGGCTGCCGAACTTGCCAAAAAGGAAGCGAAACTTGCGAAACAGAAAGCCGAACTTGCCAACTAGAAAGCAAAACTAGCCAGACAGGCAGCGGAACATGGGAAACAGACAGCTGAACTTGCCAAACAGGCTAAACTGAGTGCTAGACAGGTAAAAGTGGTAGCAGAACTCGTTCTATTGAATTTTGAACTGTTCAAAATGGTGACTGAACTGGTTACACTAATAATCAAACTGTTCTGCAAACGTGTAGCAGAGCTTCGAATTGTGGTGGAACTGTTCAAACTGGTAGCTAACTGCTCAAACTGGTGGTCGAACTGTTTAAATTGCTAATTGAACTCCTCTACCAGACAGTTGAACTGTTCAAAATTGTGTATACATACCGAAGAAAGGTTGTTATATAATTTGCCTAGCAGCACACTTCGGTCAATTACTTCGTAAATGTAATTTAATTATAGTTACAACGTTTGCCATCTTTTGCTCCATCTTCCCAGACCTGTGGTCTAAACAAACAAACTATACCTTTGTCCGAAGTAAGGTAAATACAATTAGAACAACTACTGGACAAAGAGTAATTCAATTTCTATTTAGATTACTTTTATAAAGTAATGCAATTTCACAATTACTTTCCTTTGAGCTACCCGACATCAATTACTTTTATAAAACAGCATTTTGTTCGCTCTGAAATGCAATCGTCGAGTGTTTTCTTTGGCATTCGTTTTGCTGGTTTTAATTCATATGATAGAATGCTGAATTGCAAGTAGAACCCAGGTAATTGATTTTGGAACGACACTGTTTAGGATTTTTACAGTTTGTACTACTAATAATATGTATATCTTAAGTGTCAATAATGCACGCCTTGTCAACGCAAAATTATTATATCCACGTCGACCGTCGGACAGTGTACGTGTACGATCGAAGCAACTTCGTACAATAATACGTTATTCTTTTTTTTTTTCAACTCTAACAAAGCGATTTATCTGTATATGTTTAGTTCGCAGCGATCGACACTTTATGGAGTTGCACCGTACGAAGACGCGGATGTCACCGCGCACTTTGATTTAGCTACACATTTGGAGGAAACAATCGTATTGCGCTGTCCAAGTGATTTAGTGCTCAAGAAAAACCCTTACTGTATCACTGGTTATTCAAATGCTACAAACAAAACTGAGCTCGTAATAAACGTTCGCGTAATTCGGCAGATTAACCGCGTCTGAAATCCCGCTCGCGGCACCCGCGCGTGGGCGCTGCGGAGCAGGCCGCATAGTGATCTACGCCCGCTCAGCGAAATAAAACTGCTTTGCACCAGACTCGTAGGGCATGTAGCTTGTCTTTCGACAACTGTACGACATTAAAAAAGGCTAAAAGATTCTTTAACCGCAGCAGGTTGCGCGATAACGACAAAGACGCATTGGCCGCAGTGTATCTCGCCGGCATTGCTGCCCGAAGATTCTGCGCCTATTGCCGCCAGGTAGCAGCGAACAATAGGCGACGGGGGCGACGCCGTCGGCTCGCCCCCTCCCCATAGTCGACTCACACGGGGCCTCTAACTTTTCAAGACCCACAAGGTGGCAAAGCTACCAGGCAAATGACCTGCACGTTTTGTGCTGCCAGTAACTCTACAGAGTTGAGCGGCAGCATCACAAAATCATAATGTATTTCTAACCGTAATTTCATATGTTGCAACTACTCATGCAGCATGCTAGACGCTTGACAACCGGGGAGCTCTCCACTGCAGCTGAAACTTTAGTAACAAACCAAGATCTCGGCGCCACCAGTCGAAACGATAATCGAAACCATTGTAAATGAGACTTGGATTGACTACGTATATATGACAGTTCGTGTCTCTGGGTTTCATCTGAACTTTCGCTGATTTAATATAAAAAACTAGCGAAGAGCTGATTATGATGAATATAAAGATTTACATGTTATTTAAAAACAAAAAATATAATCTGCTCTTTAATTTGTCTTAAAATTTTATTTCTAACAGTGTCCTGTGTACGTATGATAGATATACAACTCTATCAAAGTCTCACACCTCTCCCCCAGTGGGTCTGGTTCAAGGAGGAACGCCGACGAGGTTCACCAGAGGAAAATTGGCGACTCCCTCGCCCGGGAGAAGAGGCGGCGGTGGTGTTTATTTTCTTCCTTTTTTTGCCCGATCTCCCAAAGGTTTTCTTGGAAATTACTCTACCTGGCCAGTGATAGTTGGAGGGGGATAAGGGGTGAAGAATATAAATATGGGAGAGAAAGAAGAGAAAATGAAAAAAAAAAAAATTCCTTAAATAACTTTTTAGGATAGGTGTTGCAAGCTACACCTTAGCGAAAAAAAGCGTAATAAAATTATACTCGACATACTTCTGGTATACTAAAAGGCAGGGAGTGTAATAGAATATTTCAAAAAGTAGAGTAGTAGCATATGGCACGTGGGAGCCGTTCCATGATCCAAGTATACTTGCCGAGTATGCTTAGATCATATAACTACTGGCCTACTCCACTACCCTCTATGCAACTATAGACACTTCAAGCATAATTTTGGCGCTCATTAGTATTATTTAGGATTAGAGAAGTGACGCATTCTCGGTAAACACGAAAGCGTCTTCAGCGCCCCTTCAAAACGTGCGGCATCTATACACTCTAAATCTGGTTCCACTTAGGTTCCAGTTAAGTTCCGCATAAGGCTGGTGTTACACTAATTTAGACTAAGTCCTGGCAAATTGTTAGCGGATCAAACGGTTTTAAGATGAACACTTGTTTTTTTTTCTTACTATAATTGATTTTTTTTTTAGTTGGAACATGTGTATTTAGAGCAGGCTGATCAGCTGTCCCGCCTAAGTTTGTTCCAGTTGCTAAAGACTTGTTCCACAAAAACTCTTCGCAGTATTTTTTTGTTTTTTTATTAATATGCGACTTGGTTTCACTTATGTGGTGACATGCGGAGAAACACACCAGAAATGAAGGGACCATTAGTTTTTCAGAATTTACCGTTTTGTTAAAAACTTGTACTCAAGTACGAGTCCTTCCTCTGTCTAAAACAGTAATCTTGAGCTTTCCACTGTGAGGACAAAAGTTTTCTACTGAAAATTGCATACGTTTTATGTCGCCTGCTATACGGGCGCAAATCGTCGTCATACCATATTAATATATATATATATATATATATATATATATATCATAAATTATTTTATTTGGTTGCAGCAGAATTTGAACTACACGTACTGTAATTGAGCGGATAAAATTGGTAATCAAACTGCTGAAATAGAAACAATCAAGGCGTCGGACGTCTCGAGGTTTGTTCGAAGCGCGATATTAGGAAGAGGAACAGATGGTCGCCCTATTTTCGTAAGTGTCCGATTGGCATCTGTCTCAAATCTCAACCGGCAAAAATAGAGATCAATCAATCAATAAACTATTGTTTACTGCAGCCTTAAGGAAGGACGACTGGACTTCCCGGTGGGATAATTCAATATTAATAATAATAATAATAATAAATCTGTTTGCTGGCGTAGTTCAATAGAACGCACAAACACAGATGCTTGCGCGCGCGCAGACACACACAAACACGAGCGCACGCACGCATGCACACGCGCGAAACGCACGCACGCACGCACAAGCACAGACACACGCACACACAAGCATGCGGACGCATCCACACGCGTAAACGAACCCGGGCGCATGCACGCACACACACGCACAGAAACCAATACGACGAACGAAACGTTGGTTGAGATAGTTTCGGTTTCGGTTTCTACAGCTCAAAAGAAAACCTGAAGTTTAGATAAAGCATAACATAGACAAAAACTTTGTTAATATTTTAAAACTTTATTATAGTTACATTATTATTAGTAATATAATATTAGTTTTCTTGGTGTCGTTAAAAAAAGAATCTTTTGAAGATTGCGCAAGACCATCGCTATCGCAACCAGCTTCTGTTTGTCTGCCGTTGGGGTTCCACAGGCTTCGAAATTCGTTTCCCTTTTTACGTTTTAGCCGTTTTAGCCGTTTTAGCAGATAATTTAGATATCTTCCTTACGAATGCCATGTTCAAGAATGTCAAGCGATGACTGAGAGGTGGGAGACGCTGCGTCTTACGAACGCCCATAGGTTGCGAACGCTGCTGCAAGCGCAGGTGAGTGTTTCTTTTGTTTCTGGGAAGTGCGCCGCTGTTTCAAACTTTGTCGTGTACCATGTGCTTGTTAAGCTATGATTGATTCTAATAAAGGTTCTGGCCGGTATTATTTCGTTATTTCAAAAGAGCGTACCTTCTTCAAAACCTATCACTCGCTCCGCAGAGCGAGACTCATTCGCGTGCGGCGGAACCAAGAGCCTGTTCTAGGCGGCGTCCGACGACGTTCGTCCGACGACGCTCGTCCGACGACGCTTTTGCGGAGCGTTCAATTGCAGTCTGACGGCAGTTCAAGCAATCACAGGTCATACTTGTTATGTGGAGTGGACCCAGTGCCGCTCGCCACCGATTCTTTTCGTAAAGCGGGAGCGAGAAAAACGTTACAAGAGCGAGCAGCATGATTTCTTGCCAATGCTTACGCCTGTGCCGTAGAGACGCGCGGTCTCTTCACGTATGCCGAAGCGACACACTTTCGAAGTTTACGATGTGTGATGTAAATAAAGTGAGTTTGGATGTCACGTTTTTTAGTGGCGGCGAAGGCCGCTACAAAAAGCGGAGCGCCTAGAAAAGGCAAAAACCATAAAAAAATGCAAAAATACCCTGAATACTCGATGAAGTTGAAAGACTACCAACGTACCGACTCGCGCAGTTAATATTTATGTCAATGTATAATAGCCAATAGTAGTAAATTAAATAAATGCCAACTTTTAATTGGTTACAAATTTGTAAAGCTCTATTGTTTTTATGATATCAGGCAATGTCTAATAATATATGATAGTTCATAGCAACAATTTATGTCCAACCCAAAATATTGTACATTTTCTCGAAATGCTCGAAGTTGTGTAAACAAATGCTGTTCAGAAGTTAATCCGCACCACTGAATATACAATAGCGTGTGACTTTTATGTATGCTCTCAGCAAAAGAAAAAGATGCATTCAAAAAGGGGCAATTGTGTTGCCTCTCTGTTATAGCTTTTTTTCAGGTACACGCAAAACGTGGGTGTCTGCGTATAAAATAGTGGAATTGACATTTCCCGCAGGGCTGGCAGGCCTGATTCAGTTTGGCTAGCAGCTTGCAGCCTATGAGAACCTGGGGAACTGCACCACAAGGGTGAGAGTGATGCAAACCCTGCACTTCCGCAACGATAGGACCATAAGAAAGGCTGCCCCCAAAGTGAATGCAATGGCAGTTTGGTCGTTCCAATGAACCCCTATACAGATGACACCAAACAAAAAATCAGTAAAAAAATGTATCATTAAAAACAAAAGATGTGAATCACACGGACAAGAAGCAGGAGATAAACACAATGCGTTGTTGTGTTTGTATCCTCAGTTTCCATATTCTTCACAATATATTTTTAATAATTGGCTACCTACTGGTCCAATCATCAGCACTAGCCAACAAAAGTATGCTAATATTTTTTTCTCTGCATAAACAGTGTGTTTACAGTTGCATCCTACAGTAATGAACAAACAAAAAAAACAGGGTGCAAGCCAGGCACGCAGCCAGTGTCTTGATTCGGTGCCGTCCATGACGAGATGCCGTATGAGGGGGATGGAGGAGAGGAGGCCCCAGGGGGGAAGAGAACTTTCAGCTGGAACGTTTTCTGGCATACTAAGGATATTGTAGGTTCTGTACTGCCAGGAGCCTGGTTTAAATGATAGAAACTAATCAATAGGTCTCCACCTTTTCCCTGTGTTCCAGCATCAGCCCCGTCCCTTAGTCTTGTGTCAGTGGCCGCTGCATTCCTTGCTTCTGCCACCCCCGCAGCGGCACTCCCTCTGCCTCAGCATCTTTCTCCTGCCCCCGCAACTGTCCTCCCTCTGAATCAACACAACATCCCCGCCATTGCAGCAGCCCTCCCTCCGAATCAGGAGCCCGTTCCTGCCCCTCCAGCTCTCGCCCTTCTGGATCGCCCCACTCCTACCCCTGCAGCAGCACCTCCTCTGGACCAACATCATGCTCCACCACTGGCCCAACTGCCCCTGGAAATCTTTGTAAACCGAGCCATCAAAGACTGATCAATTGAATTGATATCATTGTTTGTCTTCTCATAAAAGCAGTTAGGTAGAGAGCACGATATTGGTAGCACGAACAAGCAATGGCGGGTTTTCGCTCTTTTTTTTTTAGAGTCGAAAGGCTGTCATCGAAACTTCTTGTGTTGTGCTAAATGCTAATTTGGGACACCAGCATACGCGTTAATGTATGGCCCCAACTAGTTCCATTTTAAAGTAAAACTAAAAAGCGCTAATGCTGTGTTCGCACTAACAGTCTTGTGCAGTGTACACATCTTGACACTGTTAGCGCGAACACGACATGGGCGCATTTTTGCATTTTACTCTTAAATAGTAATAGTGAGCACCAAAGCTTATCGCTTTCAATATAGACCTAAATGAGCTATTTCCGTAGCAATATTAACTTGGGTGACATCTCTTGGTTTCAACAAGAAAAACTAGAAAAAACGGCGATCGCTTGTTCGCGCTAACAGTGTCGCGCTCTGTACATAAAAAGAAAACATAGATTGCGTGTATTTCTATTTTGATGGGCTTCATACGTTGCTTTGTCATCTAAAACTTCTAACATATAACTAGCATTTACTCCCGTTTATAAAAACAAAAACAAGCATTTTCAAAATACTTTTTAGTGCCATTTGACCCAAAAGCGCCCGAGGAACAGCATGCACGTCACCAACACACGCAGGAAGCCAGAACTTCTGATCAGCTGTCGAGCACCATGTGTTGTTTGGCCAGGTTGCGCATGATTATACTTTTGGAATTTTTCAGATGCCTAGAGCTCTAAAATGAGTTATCACCATAAGCAATTTCAGAAACTTTCTTAGTGCCCATCTAACTGTGTAGCTGCAGAATGTTGTCCCCGCATAAAGTATATAGTCCTTTCCAACGCGGAGTTGGTCGTAATCCCACAAATTTTAAGTTGAATGGACTTCCCATTGAACAGGCTATAAGTTTCTTTATGTCAAGTACTTGTCAATACTTAGTGACTTTCTGTAAATTCTGCCCCAAAACAAAGTTGTCAATTCCATCTCACCAATGCATTCATTTTATATGTCATGGACAGCACACCAGCCGAATACAGTAGTCCAGGGTGCACTGCCACCTCTCTATGAAGTCAAGCAAATGAATGTAAGTGATTGGTTTACTTTTTTTTTCTTTTATGTTGTCCTCGTAAATTTTCCTTTAAATAATTAACTGCTACTTAAGGCTGAACTACAATTTTGATGCACGGATTGTGTGTCGCGTGACGCTGTGTCACCGATCCCTGCCACTCACGCTTTGCACACGGGCGAAGGGGATCGAAATAGGCGAACTTTTTTTCTGTAATAACCAACATCAAAAGTGTTTAGTGCGGCCACAATAGGAGTTAAATAAACATAGTTGTCAATCGCCACTCGAATTTCTTGAATAAAAGGTGTTGTGGCAGCGTTAGGTGGTCTGTGCATCACCACGTTTTGTCCTGCAGTCTTTTTTTTTGTTTGGGGGGGGGGGTTGTACAGTTTTGTAGGTATCTGTTTTCAAAGTTCAGTTTCAGAACTTGCGGCAAAACTAAATTCATCGGCTCTAGCATCATGGCAACATTGATGACATCGTTGCTTTCGTGCTGCTGCTGGGGCTGGAGTACTTGGTGCATTTGCTGAGGAAAGTCCTTGCGATGATCATGATAGGTACTGCTCGATGCTTTGTGGAGCGTGCAAGTGCAGTCCGGCGGCACTTGAACTGCTCGCTCTTACGAGAAATGCGGCGCGTTCAGCTTTCGCCGTCAAGGTTGTCGTTCTCTTTCGAATGGTATTTATCATGTGCATTCTCTAATGCTTGAACAAAAATTTGTTCTGCTTTTAATCTGCTGCCAACATCAGGAACTTTTATGATGGCGAGGCTACCTCGTTTTTCTGATAAGGTTTGAAAGGTACCTTTTTGTGACGTTTACAAACAAAACATGGGATCAGAATAGAAGCGAAAAACACAACTTGCCCAAGGATTCCAGGAAAATATAAAAAAACAGGCGGGTTCGTGCTACTGGCAGTGCCAATTTTCAGGTTTTTCAGATCAAATAGAGTCCTCATAGTAGTTATTGACGCGTGTTTTTTTTTATTTTTTAGGATTTATCCGAAAACACTATAAGGAAATGCAAAATGTATATTTACAAAGAATGTGTCTTAGGACCGGGTCTAGCGAAAAATCTGCAATAGTTGCATGCAACCTTTCCTCGCAATGCTGGACCGTTAAACCCTGGACTGTGATGCAGAGTCTCTCTCTCTCTCTCCCTTCCCAGAATTTTTCGTGCCGTCGTCCAGGCCCCTCCTCCTCCCCCTTCTTTGCCAGGACCTTTTGTGGCGTAAACTGGCTTCCATAATAAAGTGCAACCCACTTACGCGATAATGAAAAAACCCAAAATTCCAATCGTCATAACCGATTATCGTATCTGGACAAGAAACTGCTCATTTCCACTCTAGAGACTCTAGAAACTGATCGTTGCAAGCGGCATATCGTTATATATTGTATAGTTGTAGGTGTGTTGCACTATAATAATAAACTGGCTTACATGAGAAACGTGTAGCCCCAATGCGATCTTAGTGCGCATATATTGTGGACTTCAGCTTTGTCAGCATGTCCAGTACTTGGTCCTTCTCTTTTGCTTTTTTAAACTATTATCTATAACAATCAAGGCAACTAACTAATTGAATAAAAAATAATTAAAGGGTGGTGATCAGACATGTTAAAAGGTTTAATCTATGCACACTTCTAATGAATATAATTTTTAAGATTACCGCAATGCAATCCTAAATGTCATGTAATGCTAAGCAGTCAGCAATATATATACTTCTAGCTAGTAACTACTGATCCAATTTTCTTTCAGATGCCTTGAGCTACTATGTCCACCAGCATTCGACCCCCGAGGCCGCCAACTTGCAAAAAAAACCACACTGTTTTTGTGCGGCAAATAAACAACACCATGAAAAACTTCCTCTCTGATCTGAACCACCCCGAATGTGAATGTTTTATTTTCTTCTTTTATTCGCTTTTAGTGGATTTGTTTTTACCTTTACGGTTTGATGTCGTGCCAAACACTTCCAGCCGTATTCACCATTCGTCAATAATACCCCTGTCAGACGGGCTAGTTTAATGTCACTACAAGCAAGTGCACTTCAACCCGTCGAAACACACTCCAAGTGTGTTGGTGCTACACGGGAAAACTTAGGGTCACTCTAAAATGATGGCAGTAACGATGGGTAAGTAATGGGCACGCAAATTATTACAGTGCATACGCATTTATTTTTAAATAACTTAGTCGTCTTATTAGAAACACGTTAGTACACATTGTTGTGATAAGTCTCGAGCTTTAATCCAAATTTAGATCCAATTTGATCATTACGATGAACCATTACAAGCCAGTGATACACGTCCGCACGCCGGTACAATGCTCATCTATACTCTGTTTTACCTTATGATGTACCGCAGGAAAGGCTACATGCGCGAGCTCCTTGCTTTAGGGCACATCTCGGCGGCACAAGCTCTCGTACGTTAAGAGAAGCTCCCAACCGCAGTGTAAGATAATACTCTTCAGGTGAGGACAGCGCGCTCCTCGCGCAATGTAGATAAAGTTCGCTTTTCACTCTCTCTCTTTCTCTCTCTCACTATGGTTTCAAGCGGTGCCGGCAGATGACTCGTCGACCCATGGGCACGGCAAAGACGGCTCGTGCCGCCTCATGCTCCACACGTGCAGAGCTCCAGCGAGGTTGTCGCTCGTGCAGAAAGACCACGGTGTACCGGGGTGTCAGGGCACCGAGATAATTTTTTTTGCTCTCACACTGTTTCGCCGTTTGGCCGACGGTGACACTGTCAGCCGCGGGCACGGTGGCCGCAAAATATAGCAGCCTTTCGGATGCCTGTCGAACAAACACTATCTGATTCCTCGCGCCGCGCGTTCAGCCCCGCCGTGTCCTCACCTAAAGAATGTATCTTACACCGTGCTCCCAACGCTATGAGCTCGCGCGTCTAGCCGTGTCTGCGGTACAACATGAGGTGAAACGGAGTATAGTTCGAAACGAGCAGAAGTAGGGATTGAACCCAGGATTCCTGTGTTCTGCAGCGCGAGCTTTCGCACCGCGTGCTCCGAGATGGTGTGCGCGCCCACTCGCCACTCGCCACTCGCCACAACGAAAAATCACTGAGTGTGTGGAGGACGAGCTAGAGGGCAATATATGCGATGTTGGACAGTGGAAGCGCGTGCTTGGGGCACTTTTTCTCCGTGAGAGCCCAACGGCTTTCAGATGAGAGGCAGCTGGACCTGGATGCCGACGCACAGGCAAAAATTTCAAGTGACATCGATCAGCAGCTGCAGGCCAATGCCTTCACCGTAGCCGCTCTCACCTACCCGTGATCAGTCGAGAACGGTGGACTTTCCAGAGGTACGAACGGTAGGTTGAAGACACCTTGCCCCATTTTGGCGAGTTCCATTTCAAGCAAGCCTTTGGCGTCGCTCCTGCCACCTTCAGATTCCTGGTGGAGTCTTGCAGGTGCCTCCTGGCCATCGCTGGCCGCCGCGCAGGGGCTAAGGCTGGAAACTAGGTTAGCCGCTTGTTTTTCTACAATGCACTACTTTCGTGCCAACAGAAAACAAGTGCGCATTTAATATATTACTACTATCCAAAAAATACTAATTTTACGCCGCGCTAATTTCTTCTATTGTTTTTACTTCTTAAACACTGCTATCGTCATTACACAGTTGGTCTACCGGCGTGAGCGTAGTGTGCTCCCCGAACTCACTTCATTGGAAGTGTGTTCTTCGGACAGGGCTGGGGATTGAGCTCAGGATCGATGGGTTCTCCAGTGCGAGCTTTCTCTCCACGTACTCCCATCTGGTGGGCGCCAGCCCACTCGGCCACCGATACGACTTAATAAAGACACCTTAAAAATTAGACGTTTACAATTCTCTGTAATGCCGAATTCGAGCGCAGCTCTTGAGGAGGAGAGAGTAGGAGACGAAGGGGAGGGTATGCCAGCTGCTCCCCCTGCGTGCCCTCCCATCCTCCTCTCCTCTTCCCATCCCACTTAGCGTAAAAATTTCGTTAAATTTCCCGCTAAATTTAGACTGTAAATTTTCCCGCTGAATTGACGTGTGACGTCACATGACACGTTTTCTGAAATTTTAAGTGTGACGTCACGCGACGTCACAAGGGTAAAATTATTCCTTTAAATTTAGCTGAAAAAGTTTCCCCCAAACTTAGCAAAAACTTACTGCAAAATTTAGCGGGAACTTTATACCCTCGTGACGTCACACGTGACGTCACGTGTGACGTCGATTTGGGAAACAGCCCTTAATGCAACGCGTCGTTACGCCGACGCCGCTCAACGAAGAAACGGGTGTTTAGGAGCTGTGCTCTAAAACAGCGTTATATTAATGAACGATTTTTACACCAATTGGATGATTCTGATAGATCATCGCAAGCCAAGATAAAGAACAAAGCATATCCAACTTTATAGTTCCGCTTCGTTCCACGTAAGTCTACAAGGAGGCCCTGACACTGCCTAATCAGATCATATTTATCGTGTTGTCTCGAATAGTTACATGCTGAAACAAAAGCACTCTATCATTTTCTGCGAACCAAGATAGCCATGAGTGACGGACTTTGTCGTCGTCTTTTATCAATTCACCGCTGCGCTAATCTTTGTTCAGATCCGCCTTAACTCCAAGTCCACCCCACTATTTTTTTTTGCAATGCTACTCTTCTACATTTCGTCTCTTTTGCGAATTTCTTTTTCTTTATAAATTAATACTTACGCAACGCTTTTGGTTTCTGTGTTTTTATGTTTTACTGTTGAAACACTCCTATTGATGCCACGCAGTCGATCGAGCGAAGTGAGTTCGTCAAACTCACTCCAAGCAAAGTGTGTTCCTCAGGAAGGAGCCGTGTGGCATACTGCAGAAATGACACTAAGGGCGAAGTGCACTCGCTTGTAGTGACACTAAACTCGCCCGTGTTACAGGGGTATAAGTAGCGCTGTTTTAAAGTTAGTATCGCATCTAACTAGTCGCGAACTAAGAGAAAAAATCAGCGAAAAAGGATAGACTAGTTCTGGGGTATTCACGAGCGCGAAGTGAGCGGGTGACTATCTAGTCAGAGCTAACAAGCGGAAGTGACATAAAAAGATAGGTCACGCGCACACGTACTTAAACGCCGCTGCGTAAATGGGTATTTTATTGTAAAAAAAAAATAATATTTAAATGCTTATCCGAACAAAGAAAGTTAAAATGATAGTCTAATTGCCTGAGAAATAGTTTTACATACAAAAAATTAAAAAAAAGCGAGGGAGAATCTCGGCAGCCGCAATGCCAGCGACATAAACAAATATGGAGGTGCCCGTAAATGCCTTTTTTCACGCCGTCCAGCGCCCTGCTCAAATCTCTTTAGTATTATTTCTGACTGTTGCACATGGCTATTTACACAATATTTGCCCCTCCAATTCTCTCTAGAAATGTCCCCCATCGTTCCGAGACAGTAAGTGCTTCGTTATAGCCAGCCGGCAACAGCCAGGCGGCGCCAGCAGAGCGAGAGCCTACGCTTATACCATCTCTTGTTGTAACTTGGCAAAGGGGGAACGATAAGCCCTACATTGCGTGCCGACGGCTTCGAAATGCACGACGTATACGAGCGCGACGCACAGATATTGGAGCATGACGCAGCGACATGCCTGATACTTCTTGGGAGTAGAGGCGCTTTCCGGTGATACGCAGTCACGTTCCCATTGGACCGCCAGGGCCGTAGCTTCCTCTCTAGTGGCATGTTACGCGATCACGGCTTCCTGGGATACCCAGTATTTCTTGCTTCAGACACTAGGCTAAGCGGCGCCACCAGAGTAAAAGCTCACGCTTGAACAACGCAGCCGCCACTCCCAGGGATACCCAATATTTCTTGCTTCAGTCGCCAGATAGCGCCAAACCAAACATTATTACAGGTTGCCTATAGCGCTTGCGGTCAGCGGTGATACGAGTCGGCCACGGCGCTGAGCCGCTAGTCACCCGCTAAACACCGGCTAAACTAGCCATACCCCATGACTAAGATTCGATAGTCGACTTCTTAGTCGCGCGGGGCGACTAGGCCATAAACACGACCGGTGACGTCGCTAGTCAGTGGTTCAACGGGCGTTTCCCGCGCCTGGTGAATACGGGTGTTCATGTTCGTTATTGTCTAGTCAGACTTTTTTAATCTATTCGGTGTGGTGCCTCGGGCATGTTCGTCCAACAGGCGTTACACCGCACCATGAGTGTTTTTGTTGTTCATCCCAGCCAATCCACCGTTGAGAGAGCGTCACGTTTCCTTGAGCTCCGCCCAACCAGGATGTAACGTGACACCCTCCCGTCGCTGAATTGGCTGGGGTAGCTGTAGCCTCCGCTGTGCTCGGACGAACGGTGAGACAATGTATTATCTTTATGTTTTTATGATGCGCCACACACTGAATGTTTTTTTTATTGTCTAGTCAGACTTTTTTTATCTTGTTTTCGTAGTGTCTCAAGTATATTTTGAAGGCACCACGCAATGTTTCTCTTAGTTCTTGTCTAGTCAGACTCTATTTTTAGTATTATAGTATTGTAGGCATATTTTAAACATGCCCGACAATTTTTTTATGAATAAGACATATCAGAATATTTGTAAATACAGGTTTGTAATCAATATTTGGAGACTCTAAATGGCGGTTTTTGCTGTTTCCCTAATAAATAAGCTAAAGCGGGCTATGTGTGGGGTAATATTTTTGAAATAAAAATGTTTCTATTAAATTTTCTTCACTTTAGAGCATGGCCTCAACAAAACAATGTTATTGACCCCTGGGTTTACCAATCCTTAATACGTTATTTATTCGTGTTAAAAGTTTCAGGCACATCCAAAATATTACCGGAATCGTCAGGTTTTCGCCATGGAATGACCCTATACAAAACCACTAAAGGATTGTTTAAAGTTTCGATGCAAATAAAATGGTTATGACGGTTATAGGGCTGTGTTTTCAGTATGGTGAAATTTGATTTGTTCAGCATATGATAAAACCAACCATGCTGGACACAGGTAGACTGGTTGTACCGGTTTCACTGGTGAAACCGGTACAACCGGTGTACCTGTGTGTCCAGTAAGCCTGGTTTGATCATATGCCCTGTAAATCCATTGTTACCAGCGCATCCAGTATACCCAAGTTCGATAATCCAGTTTGATACTGGTCCAGAATCCCTAGTGAAGCTATCAGTATTCCCAGTATATCCGTTCAATAATCCAGTTTAATACCGGCCCAGTATTCCCAGTAAAACTACCCAGTTTTCCCGCCGAATAATGCGGTCTCATACTGGCCCATTATGCCGAGTATGAACTTTTTTCAATAGGGTGGGCTTTAGAAAATAGGAAAAAGAGGGAGAAATGCTTTCAGAAACTGAGAAAGAGGAGAAGACGAGAGCCTGCGTGGACATCAGAACTCCGAGCTCTGAATGAAACAAATTGTTTTCAGATGCAAACCTAGATAGCTTTGTCTCTGTCCACCGTTCGAACGCGATTAAATACGAATGCGCAGCGCGGGACGCCGACGTAGGGCAATCGAACGCGTTCAAAGTGTGGATAGAGACAAAGGCAGCTAGATAAGCGTCTACCCCATAATTAGTCGAACCACAGCTTGGCGTTCTGAACTTCCCGCGCTGTCTCGTCTCCTCATGCCACTAAGTTTCTCGACACTATGCCATAGAAGACACGGTTGTGCGAAAGGGGCGATGGCGATGAGAATATATTATTGTTGAGAAGAAGTCGCCTGCCTCATGCGCATGGGTAACATTGATGTCAGAAATCTGAACTTTTAATTGCGGATCAAAAAGAATATTGGCTCTACATTAAAGAATCTAGAATTGAGGTCTACACGCCATCTTTTCAATCAAAGCCAATCAGAATTCGGCGTCTTTTTGACGTACCCGCAACTCCTGCGCTAGAAGCAGACGACTTGCACTCAGCATAGAGAGGAAGGGCTTGGAATTTCCACCCACGATCACGTGGTTTTTGTGTTCAATCGCCGCCTGAGTTCGCGGGAAGGGGAAACGAAAAGCTGCCTGTTCGAAACTAGAGGACCACAGCCAACGCGAGCAAATTAAGTACACTAGAGCAGACTTTTTCGTGAGCCCATGGAGCCTAATTTCTCATTGCGCGCTGTTGCGCAAGCATAACCCAACAACTCGCAGCCTTCTAAAACCCGCGTCGAGGGTTGCCGAGTTAGGGTCCACCGCACGAATGAATGACCGTGCAACTCCGAAAGGAAGAAGCAAGTAAGCAAACACATCCCCAGACGGCACATCATAATGTAAACTAAGTGTCTCGTGGCCATTCCTCATGTGACGTCACAATTTTCACGCTCAATTTAGCAGGAATCATTTCTCGGCACATCAGTAATATAGTCCCGTTTTGCAGTACAAGAACCTCTAAACTGCGAGCTAATGACATATTTTTGTACAAGGCTCGTCAAACTATTAGGCGCTTGAGAAGATCAGCTATCTATAGAGGTCCGCATTTCAAACTCTTTGTTTAGGTTACGTTCATTGAAACACACGACTAAAGAGCACAAGCACGTACTTATTCTTGCCACCGCACCGCCTCCATCCGCACGATAAAGACCGTTTCCTACGGGCCGTGTCATCAACGAAACGAAGCGTCATCTATACTTAGTAACGCGCGAACGCAGCGTCTGACGCCAGCAACGGCAGACGCCATGTTCTCAACGTCGTCTGCTAACGTTATCGCGGGAACGCCGGTCAAAGTCGAAGGGCCGTTGTAGAGGGCGACGGTTGGAGCGGAAAGCGATCGAGGTACGAATCTTTGGAGTTTCAGACGCGACTTGGTAATGCCCGGGCCTGATATTTAGCTAAGGTACACTCGAGCGAAGAAATGTTTTCATGGTCTGTTTGGAAGCTTAGCTGAGAGCCTAAGCAAGTGTTGCCACATTCGTGCAAGACGAAATGCGGCAGTTGGCGCAGCTGTAGTTATCTTCGGAGGTTGCGTTTGCACCTGAATCTATTGACAATCTATAACTAAAGGAGGTTGAGGGGCTTTGTGCAATAAACCGGGATTCCAATTTGTACACGGAAGTGACCCCCCCCCCCCCCCCCCCCCCGCAGGTCACCGCCATATCACACAAATGTGACTACAGGCCACGTGAGTTAACCACAGAGGTGACGTCACAGACAGGATGGCAGCGCCCAGGCTGTGGTTGCGCCAGCTGTGTCAAAACGTTTCGGATGCATTGTTCATTGTTGTTCCGAGTGTGTTCATTTCAGATGCAAGAGCGGTGATTTGAAGCGGGTCAAAAGAGATTTCAGAGTACAACGTGGGACATATAAAGGACCGGAACGTCTAGTGCGCATATCTCTAGCGATTGGCGTGGATAGTGCCACGAAAGAGACGCCATTGGCCATGCTTTGCTTGGACCTCAAATGGATTATGATATCGCTAGAATAAACTTGAAGGCGACGTTTTTTTGCCCTCGTTGCCCATCGGTATCTCTTGGCGTGGAGTAACGCGTGTGCGATGTATTTGGATACAGACATTAGCAGCACAGATGGCGTAAGACTTGATTGGAAGGGGGAGTTGCGGCGCCACATTGTCCAATTGACTAGGGTCTCGATTTTCTCTTGTGCGGCGCAACGGAGAGCTGCTCTGAAGCCGGTAGTTCTCATGTAGTTCTAGGTGATGCTGTGCTGCTTTCTAAATTATTATTGCATAGATGAGCACTTTTAGGAAACAAACGTGCTGCCGTTTAATCACAAAAATGTGGTCTCACATCTGTTCCGCTCGGTTCGTTTACGGCAGTCGGCGAAACACCTAAAAAAGTACTTAGTCAAACAGCTTGCCACTAAAGCAATGAAGCCTTTTACTGGTCAGGATAAACACAATTCATTAGGATTTGTTATATTCTCAAAGGCTCGTGGTTCAGTCCTTTATTTTATAATTCGCTATATTGGAAAGTTAAAGGCCATGCTCTTCTGTAATCTTGTGTTCTTGTGAAATTGCATGGTACTTATCACTACGCCCTTTTTTGTACATCCCCGGGAGGCCGTGAACAAAGTCTGATCAAGAGCCCGGCAGAAAAACTGCCGGTCGGACGATTACCACATGAAGTGTAGGCCCCGTAAATAGACTGCGAGGAACATGAACTCCAAGCCAGTCGCCGCATCAAGGAAGAGCCACCGAATTTAAGTGTGCTGTCAGAAACATCGAAGCGAAATAAGCCAACGATAACGAAACCGTTGCAGCAGACCTACGGCTCTCCAACCTTAGATAGCATGACCATTATACCAAGCGCTCCGACGCCCTACCATGGTAAGGTGTACAAAGACGCCCAGGACTGCAATGATCAATACGACCGTGTCGCCCCGCAACAGTCGGTGGAGAGACAAGCAGTGCCTGCATAACCTGTTCTTGCTGGAAAAAAAAAAAAACTTAGGCATTGGCTGGAGAACCAAGTTTTCTCCCTAACATATGTGATGGAAACAAGATCGAGCTGAAGCGGATGTTTTTGAGCCAACATCTACGAAAGACAGCCGAATACCTGCTGTGGTCAACGATACAGGGCCCCAACGAAAGCTTCACCGCTTTCGTGGAGAAGCCTTATGCGGGGTGTGATGGACATCATGTTCCGGGGCTTTATCCGCAACGCTTCTGAAATGTTGAAGTTTTCGTTCTCTAGACTTTCAACATTAAAAGTGCTCTGCATGACCGAGCCGGTCATAATCAACGACTGCCCGGTGTCTCCACACTCCAAGCGTCCAGCTGCAACTACGACGCAAGCCTCTCAGACATCCATCACACCGTCCGTGATCTTGTCCGGGAGGAGCTCAGGAATCAACTTCCTGCCGCATGTTGCCCTGTCCATATTTCGATTGCGGTGATTATTAGTAAAAACAAAGTAAAGTGCAACGGGCAATTTAACTGCAGGCATCTACGATCAAAGCTGCATGAGCCGAAACGAGGGTCACTTACGTCGCAATGGCACGACCACTGCCACCTGCTGATCATCAGTAGCTGACGCCAACTCGACTAGGCAACCCAAGGCTACAGTATTCACAAACTCAGGAAGAACCAGTATAAGTCCGTTAAACAAAGTTCACACAGAAAGACCTTCGTGTGCCGAACTGCTAAACAATGACTACTCTGCACCTTGTGCGTTTAGGCCGACAGCCTTTACCTTAGGTGCATTTACCGACAAATGAGCCTGTAAGAGTTCGCGCTGAACGACCCTCGACCAGGTATCAGGGAGCGGTCACGCGAGAATGAGGAGTGTCTTCGAAGGCCTCAGTCTCCGTTACCGACAACAATCCGATGCTCCCGACGCGCATCATCTCGACGTGCGCTTTCGCACTTCAACACTTCTTGCCTTGAAATCCTTTCTTCTCTTTCTCGTCGGGAAGACTAAGAGCGCTATAGCCTGTAGGTAGCGCCATTGTCTAAGGAGAACGAAGTAAAAAAAAACTTCAGGTCGCCGGTTATTTTTCATTCTTAGCACGGTGCATCTACAGACATCTCTAACAAGCTTTACGTTGTCATCGACGACCCCGAAGCTACGCCCTTACCGACACCGGTGCGGATTATTACGTTCGAAGTGGGAAGAGAAGATATCTTTCCTACTTCGGAAAGGGCTGACGCGGTTAGATGGGCCACAAATTATAACTGATTGAGGTCACTTACTAACGCCGATCGGGAGATGCAATGCATGCTTCAAGAGCTCTGCAAAACCTGTCCGGTGAAGTTTACTGTACTACCAAACTGCGCGATAGTCATTATCCTGGAAGTGGACATTTTGTTTGAATGCAGAGCCGCCATCGACCGTGATGAAAACAAATTGACGCTCCGAAAATCCGTTTCATCTCCGGAGCATAGAAAACCATTACCGGCCACCGTTCGAGCTTTTGCAGACCATGTAATCCTGTCGCCTCTGTCAAGCGTCCTTGTACTTCCCGGAACCAACGAAGCCATGTGCATATTAACCCTACCAAAGGCAGCATCTTCATTCTACTCGTAAAAGCAATCGGCGATCGCTGCCAGGAGCGAGCTGTACGACTCTTCAAGACGGTCTGACTACGGCGCTCATTAGGCACTTTTGAAACTGGCAACACCATCCAACCAAGGACAACGGTATACCATATATCTAAGACTTCAGCGGCGTGACCAACGAACTCCCTGGGTCAGAAGCATTTTACCCAGCTGGACTTAAAAGACTCAACGATCCGAGTCTGACACGGGCTCGAACCTGTCATCACAGCCAAAACAAAAAACTCCTGGAGCTACTCGACGAGTTCCACAACAGGTTCGCTGCATCACCCGTGTTTCGCCATGGCAACACCGCGAAGCACAGGATTTTCTCCGACGATGCCGCGCACCCACTTCTAGAACCGTCTTATCGGAGTTCTTTAATTTAAAGGAAAGCAATTCAGGAGAAGGACGCTGACCGACAACGTCATCAAGACCTCAAAGATAACATGGACTGCCGCGATGGCGCTGCTCAAGAAGCAAGCACTGGACCAGGCGGGGTTTGAACCTCATTCCTCCAAATGGCAATGCAAACTCTGTCACGCGCACAAAAATATCAAGTTGTGAAAGAGAACATTTAAGCCCTATTTAAACTACCAATAAAAAATGTTGGCTCCTCACCTCAAATTTGCCTGCCTTCGATCTTGTGCACGACGTTGAACGCATCGTAAGCAAGAAAACGCCTGCTAAATGCAGCTTTAAAAACTATGAAACTAGCATATTTTCCAGCCCCGGGCAACATACAATCTAAGACCGAGCACGTTGAAGGTCTCTGGCTTTTTCAGTGAAAAGACCCTCTACAGAGGCAGTACATTATTGTTTCTTTTTCATCGTTGGGTACTAAAGAGGTAGGCATTTGAGCAATGCACGTCCATGGTACGAATCGAAGAGTAGTATTAAAGACACTTCCCTAAAACAGAGATATTAATTGTAATTTCATTGCAAAATATTTCCCGCTGTAAACGGCTTAAGCGAAGGGGAGGCACATCTAATGTTAACAACAGCACCGTGTGAAACACCGTCGTCCCTTGCACTCACTGTGAGACCAACTGCACTCCGTACTGCCTTGAGAATGTTCTCAAATTTGTGAATAACACCTTGCCACTGATTTGCCCTTCACATGTTAGACCTAAATCACTTACAATATAAATGTTCGATTCGATATCTCTAAGCTAACATAAACCTAAATATTCACCAGAAACACTTAATACTGCTTACGTGTAGGAATGCGAAAGCATTATAGTTCGGGCGCGACATCATGCTCCCCCACTATGCAGGCGCGACGCCCCTGCCGGCTTCACGGCTTCCGTGACGAAGCATATCCGTTTTTGTGCTTTTTTATGTGTTTTATTTCTAAGGCGCCTCCGCTTTGACCTTGAGCGGCGCGTGCTTGATATCGTAATTTTATGGCCATCATTCGGGGACAACGCCGACACCTTTTCGCATAATAAGACCTAAAGGACTTTCGCCTTAATAATTGGGGTTTTACGAAAGCCACACTACATCACTAGCACGTAAAATGTAAGCAATGGCCGAAGTTGAATTGGCGCAACCGGAAAGGCTGCCCGATTCTGAAACAAAGGAACCCAGCGACAACACCCTAATCAGAGGCCCGAACAACGAAGAAAAACCGGAACGGGGAGTAGCCACGACACATGCTTCTGCGCTGAACGCGACAAAGGTGGTGAGCGAAAATGCAATGGCAGACGATCTGGTGCCGGTCCTTCTGGCATTGCCACCGTTTAAGTGAGAATGCCGGTGAGTGGCTTTAAGAAAAATATTGGTTTGACCTTCTCCAAATTTGGGCGCCAAATTTACCTGAATTTACATTGCCGCGCAAGACTTTGTTCGTGGCAGCTTGTTGAAAAAAATACCGTTTCGGAATGGAGAGCAAACAAATGATTGAACCAACTAGCAAGCCGAAGGTGCAGAAAAAGGCAAAGCCATGTAAGCCACATATGCCCGAACTTACAATATTGACAAGAGATTGGAATTTGTTCATAACTCCCTATAACGCCTAACTAGAGCACAGCTCTTGAGGAGGAGGATGGAAAGGTACTGAGGGGAGGGTATACCAGTCCTCCTCTCTCCTCACCTCGTCATCCTGCCTGGCACTCCCCCTGAGGTCACGTGAAGTACAAGGTCAAGTGACCTCAGGGGGGTCACGTGACCTCGGGAGGGTCCCGTGATCCTCCCGAGGCAGGGTCGGCGTAACATCACGGTTACGCCGACGCCGACACCGCTCAAGGCGGAAACGAGCGCCTAAGAGCTGCATTCTAAAAACTACAAGACAAAGTTTGCAGATTAGGTGTTGATGTCATTTGAGGAAATCATTTGTTCTAACGCATGTATTATTGCCAGCTGTGCAGCATCAGTACATTTGATGTCAGCGACAGAGCATGACTTATGATCGCGAAACGATGGGTGGAGCCAGCGCAACCCTGGGGTCACTCAGAGTCGCCCTTTGACCAAACTAAAGCTTTACTTCCGTACCGAAAAACCCAGTATAACTTTTCTTTATCTGGATTATAGAACTGGAAATTTGTTTCTGGAAACTTGAAATCCAGATTGCATACAAAGGAAAAATTTCTGAAAACCTAAAATCCAGATAGAGTCCAGATATAAGCCAGATACATTTCCGGTCCCCATATCCAGATATCAAAGAGTTGTACTGTTTTTTTTAGGGTTGCCAGGAGCTGGAGCGTTATCTGAAACCAAGAATCAGATGCACTACAAATAAACGCCTAACAGAAGACTGATCAGAAAATTTGACATAACTTTGAGTGAAAATAATGAATGATAGTGCAATCAAATTGCTATAAACATATTTGAAATAAAAAAACAAATCCTTAACGAATTATAGGTACCTGAACACTGCGCCAGTGACCGCATTAACGTACATAGACATTTTACCTTCAATGGTGACAGCTGTGAAAATTGATTTATGCCAAGTTGAGCAGGTTAAAGCCATCTACAGGAATGAATATGCACGCTGCTTCGGCAAATCAAGCTAACTTCTCAAAAGCTTTCGAAAAAATCGTGAATGACAAATCTGAAGAAAACTGACAAAGAGGACGTCAGGAAAACAAAGTTTGTGTATTTGCATTGATTCTTAACCAGAGGAACCCCGAAAAGTATATTTGGAGACGTCTCATTCCTTCTGCTGAGTCTTCTTCGCGGTGAGCCGAAACGACACCTTTGACTGAGATCACAGAAACCCTAAATACTACTCTGTCATAGGAGGCATCCCTACCCAAAACTCCGGTATAACTTTCCGTTATCCGGATTATGGAACCAGAAGTCTATCTGGAATCTATATAAATTCTATCTGCAATTTAGGTTTTCAGAAATTATTCTTTTGTCTGCAATCTGAATTTCGAGCTTCCAGAAAGAAATTTCCGGTTCCATAATCCGAATAATGAAAAGTTATACCGGATTTTTTGGTAGTGATTCCTAAGAAACCACTTGTACACCATATAAATTACATTCGCTGAGGAACGATTCCAATTGTGTGACTTGCGTAAGTTTGCTTTCAGTATATATTCAACTCTGCTGCTTCTACCAAGATCTTCAAGAGTGCTTATGCTTGTCTGTGTTACTACAGCACTACGAATCTCATACCGACTTGTCTGCACCCCACAATCACACATACAACTCAACTTCGTCTCATCTTGACTGAATGCGGAGCTTGCTTGCCATGCTCAGAAGCATTATTTGCCTGCCTTCATTACATGCTTCACACAGGTGACGAGACCCACCGCAATACTTGCTCTGTACAGCCAAGGACATTGTAGACTCAGAGGACCGATCATTGACCAAAATATTACGGTGGTGCTGCTCCGGCACAAGAAGTTTTTCTGACAACAACAGATAGCTTGCGAACACGAGTGCGGAGAATACTGCTAGTCGCGTTGGTCGGAGCTCACCTGAGAACTGTGGTGACTGTGCTGTGTCTGCCCACACGCTGCTACACCTGTCTTAGGAGTTAATAATGCGAAAGCATTAACTGTCCCATGGAGCGAATTGACGTCATCAGCTTTTGAAGCCGCGAAAAATGGCACCTAACCTCCCCTCTCCTAGTGTAGCGAAGCCTATCGTCTTTTGCAGGGATCTGATGGATAGGCTCCCATCGGCTGGTGCGCGTCACAGTTTCAAGGAACGAGGCCTTCATTGGCTCTCTAGTGGCGTATATCTAAGGAACGGCACTGCGAAGAGGCTGCAGGGTCGGGCTCAGCGCGGCTCGGCCACTTAACGAGAGTTCGCGGTCAGCCGCCGGCCGCTACCTAGAGAGTAGCGAAACGTGGCCGTCAACGCCAGTACGCCGCAAGTGAACTAAGGGAGCGGAAGAACGATATTCATGCTTCAGAGTTACCAACTCATAAGACGTGCTTAGGTGTCACCGGAATGTTTTTATCACGTTTGCTTGCTCATACATTTGAGGACTTATTTTATTATTGCCGGGATTATATGCGCCTCAAAGTAATGCAGCACCAATCCATAGTAGGTGGTAGTAAAATGCAGAAGTCTGTCACATTGAAGTGCTCTCAAACATCAGAAACAGAGCGGACCGGGTCAGATAGCAGTGCCCTTTTCCTGCGAGCAGTGGAGCTTTTGAGGACACTCTAATCTCTGACTCTCCAATATCTGCAAGGAGCTGCAATCCTTCCACCTAATATACACATTGTGAATCCCAATTAAGCTTCAGTGATGCAGGAATTTAATGTTATTTATTTATTTCCTGCACGGTTCTTTGTCGACATTGGAGTGAGGGAGGTTAAAACAGTGCAAACACTGTAATAACAAAATCATACCACACTTATAATAATGAGCACTAAACAGAAACGGAGTTATTGAAAACTATTAGGATATTTTGTAAAAGCCGTGCCTGTGGGCCATTTCAGTGAGCACCAGCTTTTGAGGTTTTAAAAAGTACTGCCACTGAATTCAAGCTACACTACTAACAACAGGTTTATTTCAGAATCTTGACAACCGCCAATATACCTTTTGGAAAAGCGCACAGCGCCACGACGGCAGGGAACTTTGGAAACCCTCGGTACATATCACGCGCGTTCTCCATGCGTCTCCGCGACTGCGCGCGAGTGGCGGCAGCTACCGCCAGCAGCGGTCGCATCCATCCGCCATTCAGGCCATCCTCTGAAACGTCGTACGTCGTTGGCGGCGTACCGCATCTTTGAAAACGCAAACGCATCGCCACTGGTCAAGCTATTTACTTACTTGAATACTTTGTACACCGTGACTAACCTTCACGTCTTGCGGTGTCACTCAATCCACTTGTTTTGTACTGCAGCCATGGCAGGGTTCAACTAGGTTTGACAAAGCTTTTGTGTAGCAGACGACGGAGCTTGTGCAAAGGAGAGGGACGAGAAAGGGGCAGCCTTGCAAGCTAGCCAACCCTCTCTCCCATTTCCGCGCGCTCGTCGGCTGATTAGACTTGGCTGCTCCTGCCTTGTCGCCATGGTAACCTGTTCCTGCTCGCGTATGTACCGTGGTAGCAGGAGGAAAGACGATGGGAGAAGCGTACGGAGGACTTCCGTTATGCGTCGCGCGGCGCGCGTGTGCTTTTGGAATTTTTCCAAAGGGTCTATTCGTAAAATCGGTATCAGTATTAAAGATTCGAGACAGCAGGGTCTTCCTCGCTGTAGGGGGTGAGGAATTACACGGTGGCATTCGACCTGAACCAACTTCCCTTATATTGAACACGCGACGCATACCTCATTCTGTCAGATCGTTATGTTATACTTCCCTCACAGAGCAACAGCTCCCAAATCATCGGAAAGCAGGGGCACACTGCGACTGCCACATAATGAACTAACTCTCATCAACAGGCTCTGGTTCCTGCCCCTTACAGCTGACGCGACGGTGTTTTTGAGGCTACGTGGCGAGTTGTCACATTTCCGAACAACTTGGCGCAAAAAGGGGGTTGGTGGGGTCAAACTTTGAAACTTACGGTTTATCACTCTAAGCCCCTCTATCTTGTCGACTAGCAGATGAACTTTATTACCCGGATTGAAACGGCAGCTCGGCGAGAACAGGAGCGTGCTTGGGATCTTTCGCCGTATTTTTCGATCGTCAGAACGCTTGCAAAAAGGATGTCTAAAATAAGGACTTAACGCAGATGGGTGATTTTCTCCAGCGCCCAATATTTTAATGAGTCTTACTCGAGACCATGTTTCTTGGTCATCGGACGGCTGTTATTTCTCCTGCTGGAGCATGGGCCTAACTAAACTATCAAACTTCCAATTTACTCACGCAAATTTAGCCTGGAAATTTTGACACTACGGGGCGACGTACTCTTTGCACCCTTGTAAAATATTTGCAGCCTGGTGGAAATACTTGAAATAGTTTGCTCAGCGCCTCGGCTGGGTTGTTTTGCAAGTCATTTAAAGGACCTACCAGAAGCCCTGCGATTTCGTTTCAATTGCATAGCGTATAAAACAAACATTGATTTGAATTCATGGCATACGATGAGGTCACACTGTCACCTGACTACACTGTGTCACACTACATAATGACGTCAGGAAACATATGACGCCACGCAACACGGTAACGTCAAGTGATACCATGACGTCACTTGGCGTCATGATGTCGAATGATGTCGCAGTGTTACGTGAAACATTGACGGCTTTATAATATTCCCAAGACCGTCGTAATTTTCTCCCGAGTGGCTTCCCTACTCTGCCCGCAAAAGGGCTGCGACTAAAAGCTACTTTTAAAACGGCTATTGGAAGTCAATATTAAGCCACGTTTTATGTGCCACTAACACCCAGCGTAGTAAAGAACACAGGTATTACACTCAGTCGGCCTTGTCTTGCTGTGGACTCCTCCAAAGAGAGAACATCATATAAGAATTGAGGAACGCACGTTGCTGACGCAACTTTCACTGAAATAAAACAGAAAAAGAGCGAAGCTCAGTGAAATTGAAATATATTTTGACGTGGTTAATTTAAAATGTCTCATTTAAACATGGTAACCTGAATACCACAGGTTTATCGGTTTCTAATAGCCTTTTTAAGAGCGTCACGTAGTAAAGTGCAGCTAAAATGGCAATAGGCCACTTGGTGGTTGGATGTGGACTACGTTGTGGATATATAAGAAGCGGGACTGAATAAACGCGGAAGCTTAGACTGAGGAAAAATAGAAAAATAATAACATAGTGGGAACAAAATGTAGAAAGTACGACGTCACAAATTTCAGACGTAGGTAGTGTTGTCTGTTGTAGGTCCCTTCTACATTTTGATGCTTATCTTATTTACCTGTCTCAGGTTAATCCAACCCGATTAATACTCAACAGCTCGCCTGCACCCTTGATAAATTTCCGCACCAGCTGAATATGCGGTGTCACCTTTTTCGTTTTTTCTGTCCTCTTAGATTGTTTTATTTTCGTACTGAAAGCTCCGGTACAAATAATCTTGTCCTACTTGGTATAGTTCGAAATGTAGACATTCCGGTTTTGACTGAAAAGCAACGACAAACAACCGTCGGGGACAAAATACAAATTTTTTTTAACCCCCCCCCTCCCAAAAGAACAACAAAAAACAAACAAAAATAAACATTAACCGGTGTGAAAATTACAAAATCTCTTTAAACCTAATAGCACCGATATCTGAAATTGTATACTTCACACTCAACTTTTTTTTTGTCGACCCCTCCTTCAAACATACTATATATCTTACCTTTTTATTAGTTTTCTCCGATAATCACCGATTTTAATGACATCAAAAAAAAAAAAAAAACCTCCAAAATACGCGCATATGAGAAGAAAAAAGACCCAAAAGAAACCGCTGTTTTCTCCTAAAACTACACACTGAGAACTCTGCGCGTTAGCTAGCCAGAGAGCCGCAATCTATGAGTCTGAGCTGGACAATAAGTCAATGTATATCGGTGTTTTTCATTTTTTATTCGTTTCGTTAATTGTTTATCTGATGCTAGTTAAATTAACGAATTTCTTTGAGCGTGATCGAGCCTGCTGGCCTCCCTTGAACCATTACACTAGAGAGCCGAGATAGAAGAGAGATTCCATCTAAACAAAATGTGATTGTTCACAATTTAATGGCGGACGCATTCTGCGGGAACTGGACTCAGGTGCGCAGGCGCTAGGCTTTCGCGTGGCGTGGAGAAAGATGTAGAAAGTCGAAGACGTTTCCGGACGAACAACTCGTTACAGATTTGCCAACTTCTGGATCGAACTCATGTGATTTGAGGGCCGCGTTTGGAATTCTGAGCCGAAATTTCTAATTCGTCTAAGTAAGGTCGTAGAAGCATTGAACGGGACGTTAGGAACACCCAAACCTCAATCAGACATGAATCTCTCAAAAGGAGGGCCGTGTTTTTGAAAAAAAAAGATGGCGCGATCAAGCGAGGGCTCCGATGTTACGGTCCTCCTGGAATAGTTGAGAATGAGGGAAAGCGGCCTCGCTTCTCTCCCCCTCCTTCGGCTCGCCTGCTCGACGGGATGAAGCGAGGAGGAGAGGGAATGAGAATCGTGGGGTCACATCCGTCGGTGGCCCCATCGGCCGTGTTCAATCGCGCATTTCTTTTCCAAAAATACGATCATCCGTTTGAGATATCACTGTATGAGTTGTATTTCTGGGCTCGGCAGACTACCGTTTATCACGCCAGCCATGTTTTGTGAGATCGAAATTTATACTCAGTGTGGCGCACTTCTAACTTGCCTAGATAACTTTTTATTATTGTTGCGCTTCATTTTTTTATAGAGGCCTGACAATTCATGAAGGACACCACCGCTTAGATAGTAAATATATTTGACCGTCACTTATGTTCAAGTCCAGTTTTCCGGATAGATAGAGGGGCTAAATTGACGTCACCTGACCTCAGCAGCAATTTAATTCCCCGCTAAATTAAGTGGGAAAGTTGACGTCACGTGACCGAAATGTCCATTCAGTATATTTGCAAATTTTAGCAGGGAAATTGAGCTCCCATGAATTGGTGCCGCGTCACCGATGTCCAAATTCTGTTTTTACGCTAGATATAGGAAAAACATTGACGTCACTTGACCTCAGCAGCAATTTAATTGCCCGCTAAATTTAGCAGGAAAATTTACGTCACGTGACCTCAACGTCAATTCAGTTCCCCCTCTAAATTTACCGGGGAAACTGACGTCTCATGACTAAGGTTCATGTTCCATTTGTCCAAATATAGTTTCTATGCTAAATATTGGGGCCAATTTGCCGTCACGTGACCTCAGCAGAAATGTAATTGCCCACAAACTATAGCATGAAAATTGAGGTTCACGTAACCTCAGCAGGAATTCAATTGCCCACTAAATTTAGCAGGAAAATTGACGCCACTTGACCTTAACGCCAAATCAGTTTCCCCTCTAAATTTTGCTGGGGAATCGAAGTCCCATGATTGAATGTCCCGTCACCGATGTCCAAACTCAGTTTCGCCCGTAGATATAGAGGAAAAATTGACGTCACGTGACCTCAACAGATATTTAATTGCCCGCTAAATTTACCAGGGAAATTTACGTCACGTGACCTCAACGGTAATTCAGTTTCCCCCTAAATTTACCGAAAAAACTGTCGTCACATGACTTAGTGTCACGTCATCTTTATCCAAATTTAGTTTCTATGCTAAATATAGGGGCACAATTGACGTCACGTGACCTGAGCAGAAACCTAATTGCCCACGAAATTTAGCACAAACATTGAGGTCACATAACCTCAGCAGGAATTTAATTGCCCACAAAAGAGAGCAGAAAATTGACGTCACGTGACCTCAGCCACAACTTTATTCTCGGCTAAATTTAGCAGGAAAATTGACGTCACGTGACCTCAACGTCAACTAAGTTTCCCCCCTAAATTTACCGAAGAAACTGTCGTCACATGACTTAGTGTCACGTCACCTTTATCCAAATTTAGTTTCTATGCTAAATATAGGGGCACAATTGACGTCACGTGACCTGAGCAGAAACCTAATTGCCCACGAAATTTAGCACAAAAATTGAGGTCACATAACCTCAGCAGGAATTTAATTGCCCACAAAAGAGAGCAGAAAATTGACGTCACGTGACCTCAGCCACAACTTTATTCTCGGCTAAATTTAGCAGGAAAATTGACGTCACGTGACCTCAACGTCAACTACGTTTCCCCCCTAAATTTACCGAAGAAACTGTCGTCACATGAATTAGTGTCTCGTCACCTTTATCCAAATTTAGTTTCTATGCTAAATATAGGGGCGCAATTGACGTCACGTGACCTGAGCAGAAAAATAATTGCCCACGAAATTTAGCACAAAAATTGAGGTCACATAACCTCAGCAGGAATTTAATTGCCCACAAAAGAGAGCAGAAAATTGACGTCACGTGACCTCAGCCACAACTTTATTCTCGGCTAAATTTAGCAGGAAAATTGACGTCACGTGACCTCAACGTCAACTAAGTTTCCCCCCTAAATTTACCGAAGAAACTGTCGTCACATGACTTAGTGTCACGTCACCTTTATCCAAATTTAGTTTCTATGCTAAATATAGGGGCGCAATTGACGTCACGTGACCTGAGCAGAAACCTAATTGCCCACGAAATTTAGCACAAAAATTGAGGTCACATAACCTCAGCAGGAATTTAATTGCCCACAAAAGAGAGCAGAAAATTGACGTCACGTGACCTCAGCCACAACTTTATTCTCGGCTAAATTTAGCAGGAAAATTGACGTCACGTGACCTCAACGTCAACTAAGTTTCCCCCCTAAATTTACCGAAGAAACTGTCGTCACATGACTTAGTGTCACGTCACCTTTATCCAAATTTAGTTTCTATGCTAAATATAGGGGCACAATTGACGTCACGTGACCTGAGCAGAAACCTAATTGCCCACGAAATTTAGCACAAAAATTGAGGTCACATAACCTCAGCAGGAATTTAATTGCCCACAAAAGAGAGCAGAAAATTGACGTCACGTGACCTCAGCCACAACTTTATTCTCGGCTAAATTTAGCAGGAAAATTGACGTCACGTGACCTCAACGTCAACTAAGTTTCCCCCCTAAATTTACCGAAGAAACTGTCGTCACATGACTTAGTGTCACGTCACCTTTATCCAAATTTAGTTTCTATGCTAAATATAGGGGCACAATTGACGTCACGTGACCTGAGCAGAAACCTAATTGCCCACGAAATTTAGCACAAAAATTGAGGTCACATAACCTCAGCAGGAATTTAATTGCCCACAAAAGAGAGCAGAAAATTGACGTCACGTGACCTCAGCCACAACTTTATTCTCGGCTAAATTTAGCAGGAAAATTGACGTCACGTGACCTCAACGTCAACTAAGTTTCCCCCCTAAATTTACCGAAGAAACTGTCGTCACATGACTTAGTGTCACGTCACCTTTATCCAAATTTAGTTTCTATGCTAAATATAGGGGCACAATTGACGTCACGTGACCTGAGCAGAAACCTAATTGCCCACGAAATTTAGCACAAAAATTGAGGTCACATAACCTCAGCAGGAATTTAATTGCCCACAAAAGAGAGCAGAAAATTGACGTCACGTGACCTCAGCCACAACTTTATTCTCGGCTAAATTTAGCAGGAAAATTGACGTCACGTGACCTCAACGTCAACTTAGTTTCCCCCCTAAATTTACCGAAGAAACTGTCGTCACATGAATTAGTGTCACGTCACCTTTATCCAAATTTAGTTTCTATGCTAAATATAGGGGCACAATTGACGTCACGTGACCTGAGCAGAAACCTAATTGCCCACGAAATTTAGCACACAAATTGAGGTCACATAACCTCAGCAGGAATTTAATTGCCCACAAAAGAGAGCAGAAAATTGACGTCACGTGACCTCAGCCACAACTTTATTCTCGGCTAAATTTAGCAGGAAAATTGACGTCACGTGACCTCAACGTAGACATAGTTTCCCCCCTAAATTTACCGAAGAAACTGTCGTCACATGACTTAGTGTCACGTCAACTTTATCCAAATTTAGTTTCTATGCTAAATATAGGGGCACAATTGACGTCACGTGACCTGAGCAGAAACCTAATAGCCCACGAAATTTAGCACAAAAATTGAGGTCACATAACCTCAGCAGGAATTTAATTGCCCACAAAAGAGAGCAGAAAATCGACGTCACGTGACATCAGCCACAACTTTATTCTCGGCTAAATTTAGCAGGAAAATTGACGTCACGTGACCTCAACGTCAACTAAGTTTCCCCCCTAAATTTACCGAAGAAACTGTCGTCACATGACTTAGTGTCACGTCACCTTTATCCAAATTTAGTTTCTATGCTAAATATAGGGGCACAATTGACGTCACGTGACCTGAGCAGAAACCTAATTGCCCACGAAATTTAGCACAAAAATTGAGGTCACATAACCTCAGCAGGAATTTAATTGCCCACAAAAGAGAGCAGAAAATTGACGTCACGTGACCTCAGCCACAACTTTATTCTTGGCTAAATTTAGCAGGAAAATTGACGTCACGTGACCTCAACGTCAACTAAGTTTCCCCCCTAAATTTACTGAAGAAACTGTCGTCACATGACTTAGTGTCACGTCACCTTTATCCAAATTTAGTTTCTATGCTAAATATAGGGGCACAATTGACGTCACGTGACCTGAGCAGAAACCTAATTGCCCACGAAATTTAGCACAAAAATTGAGGTCACATAACCTCAGCAGGAATTTAATTGCCCACAAAAGAGAGGAGAAAATTGACGTCACGTGACCTCAGCCCCAACTTTATTCTCGGCTAAATTTAGCAGGAAAATTGACGTCACGTGACCTCAACGTCAACTACGTTTCCCCCCTAAATTTACCGAAGAAACTGTCGTCACATGACTTAGTGTCACGTCACCTTTATCCAAATTTAGTTTCTATGCTAAATGTAGGGGCACACTTGACGTCACGTGACCTGAGCAGAAACCTAATTGCCCACGAAATTTAGCACAAACATTGCTGGTCACATGAACTTAGCAGGAATTCGTAATTGTCCAACAAAAGTAGAGGAGAAATTGAGTCAC